>VDFB02220336.1:0-21822 GCA_007258455.2 Sequoia sempervirens
TATCAGAAATAATAGCTTGAAAATCATTCAACAAATTTGAAACCTCTATAGGTACCTCAGTAGTATCTTCTTTATCTACTCTAGGGATCAATGAAAAACACATATACCCATTCTTCATACCTTCTAGGACCTTTCTTCCATGAACCAAACAAATTCTCGCATTACTACATACTTTTTCCTTTGCCTCCTTCAAGGGCTTCAACTTATGATGACCTCCATCCTTTGTCAAAGAATAGGTGTTGGCATGTCCATCATGTATTTCTTGTCGATGAAACTGCCATGGTCTGCCTAAGAACATATGACAAACATCCATAGGCATAATATCACACAATACGTCATCATGGTAATTTTCAATCTTGAACTTTACTAGACATTGTTCATTTACCAAGGCTTTATGTCCTTCAAGAATTCAAATAATCCGGTATGTCTAGATTCCTTCTTCTCTCCAACCACAACTTACTAACCATTTCTTCTAAAACAAGGTTATCAATAGTACCTCCATCAATAATAATATTGCAAACTTTGCCTTCACACTTACATTTGGTGCAAAAAAAATTCTTCCTTCGAGTTGGCTCATTCTCCTCATTCAACAAGACTCTTCTAGTAACAAGAACCTCTCCTCTTTCTGCATCCTCAGAATGTGAAGACTCAAGATCTTCATCTACATGTGCAACTCGTGCATTACCCTCAGGTATTCTGTATTTTTCCTTCCTTTATGTTAAGGAAACTCATAGGCTCTATGTCCTTCTTTCTTCTCCACACTAGAAATAGGTTCCATGAAAGCCTCCTCTTCCTAGTCCTCATCCAAATCTCCCCCTTCCTCTTTGGTCTCCATTATTTTGATCATGAGGACAATAGGTGTTATATCCTTTCTAGTTTTGGCTACTACTAGAGCCTTCACCCTTCTTTTGATCTTCATTTTGACCTCCATATGACTGTCCATCGGTCTTTCCTCCATGGCCTCCACCTTGTTGTTTGTTCTCAAACCTCTTGTTTAGTCGTTCTTCAATCTTTAGAGAAAAATGATAAGCATCTTCAATGGTGGTCATTCTTACCAAAGCTAATTTCTTCCTGCATGCTTGGCTTCAAACCAAGTTAATATAATAAGCAACTTTCTCCTTAGCCTCCTCGTAATGTCCTCGCCTGAATTAGGGGCCTTGTTAAATTCCTTTGTGTATTCTTTTCATTGTCCTTGTTCCCTTGCCTCCAAGCTCTACATCTTCTTTTGAGTAACTCCAATTGTGAATTCAATTGAATAAATTATTTCTTCAATTGATACCATTCTGTCCTATCTAGAAATTTTATCTTCCTCTGTCTTCCCCTCTCTTTCTAACTAGACCTCTTTCACCATATACGGGCATGAACTTTCAATTTTATCTGCAAACTCACCCTTAAGGAGGATTCTATTCTCCTCAAACTCAAAAAATTCCTCCATGTCATTGATCCAATCAATCAATTCTTCAAGATTCAAATTTCCACTAAAAGTTGAAACCTCCATTTTAGGTCTCTTCCCAATGCTTGAGATCGCTCACATCAATCTTCTTTCTCCAGGATCCATTGGATCCCACTCTTCCTCTTCCATTTCCTCTTTCATTTTGTCTTCACTGTCATCTCTATCTCATTGCACATCTCTTCTTCGAGCCTCTTGTTGGAAGGTTTCTAATTTCTTTCTAAGGGCTTTGATTTCATCTCTAGGTGGACCTCCTTCGCCACGGCATCCACCTCTACCATACTGGGCATGTTTTGGAGGCATCTTGAATTCAACCCACACTCACAGGTCCCGCTGCAACTGCTCTCACATCTTCGACGCTCACATAAGCTCATGAATTCCTACTGTGACACTAATTTGGATGAGGGTCACACCACCCAAAACCCACAGAAATCACAACAATAGATATCAACATAGAAAATGTGAGGCAGAAAAAAAAACAATCCACTTTCATTTTTTTTTAAGATAATCAAATTAGAGATTCAAAACTTACATGATACACCCTCATGGGCTTGATTCATTACAAAAAAATGAACTCAGAAAAGAAAATCTACTATTCAGAGCCACAATCTGCACTATCAGGGCCACCTTCTACAACCTCACTTAACCTTTTTTATTTTCCCCAATAACCACCCTAGAATGTTCTAGAAAGATTAAATTTCCCATTTTGTTTTGGCGCCAAAAAGTCTTGTCAATGATTGCCTAGGGCCATTCCTGAAATTACTTTTAGAGGACCAACTTCGCGAGGCCATAACTTTTCATCCGAGCGTCTGATTCACTATTATTGCATATCGTCGGTGCTCTTGGACGAAGTTCTACAACGCTTTGAAACCCACCGTTGCTCGGTTCGACAACTCTTTGAGTTGTTTTGGGGCCTCTAAAGTTTTATATATGAATTTGAAGCTGCAATGGAGAAATTTCCTATGATGGAAACTTTAATTTCTCCCAAACCATGCAGGGTATTAAGGTGATTCTTTTGTGACCAGAGATGTTTTTCAACTCTGTTCCTTGGTGTAAAATTTCACATCCATATGAGCCCGTTTTGGCTGACTTACTAAAAATAGTAAGTGGCAATTTTTTGCTATTTCTGACTCCTGACAATCTTAAACCCCTTAAGTTCCATCATGGGACTCAAAAAAACTAAAGAAATTAAAGAAAACAATTTGTTTTTGGTGATGCAATATTTCCTTGCACTATAGGATGCTCCTGCATCAGATACCTAAGGTAGTTTGAAAAGTGACCCTGTCACTTATCAGGAGTTAGAAGGAAACTAAGATGGTTAACCTCAACCTCAGATAACCATGATGAATCTTCAACATGCCTTCCTCTCCATTTCACCAAGTACTCTGCATATTGCATGTATCTTGTGCTTCTACCCACATGACTATCTAGGATTTCTTCTGTCTCTTCCTTCTTTGAAGTAGGTGTTGGACCTTTCAACTATTCATTTATCGGATCCTCTCTATATCACCTTCATGATACTCTATCAAATGAGCAATGTTGAACACATGAGAAATGTTTATTCCACTAGGAAAATCTACCTCATAAGCATTTCCTAAATCATGCTTCTTCAAGATCTTGCATGGTCCAAACTTATTCATTTTTAACTTCTTGTATGTACCAACTGGCAACCTTTCCTTTCACAAATGAATGATGACTTCATCTCCTACCTAGAACTCCCTATACCTCCTTTTTTGATCTTCCTAAGCCTTATATTGTGAGTTCATCTTGTTGATGCGTTTCTTCACTTCATGCAAATTCTTCAGCTGGTCAACAAAATCTTTAGCCTCAACACTACTTTTCTCCCCCTTATCCATATTTATCAGTTTAGAAGCAGTTCTTGAACTACTCCCATTTACAATCTAGAATGGTAATTTACTAGTGCTCCTATTGAAAAAATTGTTGTAAGAAAATTCTTCCCATGGTATAATCAAATCCCATCCCTTAGGCTTATATCCTACTAAGTAATTTAGCAGGTTACCCAAATTCCTATTCACCACCTTTGTTCGTCCATCAGTCCGTGGATGGCGTGTAGAACTAAAATTGAAATTTGTCTTCAAATTCTTCTATAATGTCCTCCAAAAATAACCAATAAATTTGGTATCTCTATATGAAACTATACTCTTTGGTAGACCATGTAGTCTCACCATCTCTCTGAAAAAAAACTCTGTAACATGAATAGCATCACTGGTCCTATGAAATGGAATGAAATGTGCCATCTTGAAAAATATATTCACCACCACAAATATGAAATCATGCCTGTTGTGTAGTCTCACAACACGCCCGATTTTTTCCCTTTGGCAAAATGTGGATCCCCTTTTTCATTTCTTTACCCTTTTTTCTTTGTTGTTTTTGCTTGCTTTGGTGTTGTTTTGATGCTTGGTCAGTTGTTGGTTTTCCTCTCTCATTTTAACTTGGCCTCTTTGTATTATGATTTTTTTTTTCTTCCTGGTCTTTTGGTGTTTTAGTATGCTGTTAATGTTTATTCTGTTACCAGAAACCGGAATCCTGGAATCCTGAATTGAGCCAAAAGAGTTTGTATCTTCAAAAGACTCTAGCTCCGCCTGATATTTCATTGATCAATTTTTCTAAACCCGGTAATCTTCCCTTTTACCGGATTCCGATGCTTTATTGTTTCTTTGAAGTAAAATTCAAAAAATGGAAAGTTTGCTTTGAAATTTTGTTTAGTTTATCTTTCAGTTTCGGTTACCGGTCTTTCTCTTGTTCTGATTTTTTTTGTTTCTTTTTTCAGGAAATATTTCCTGGATCCCAGTGTTATTTGATTCTTTCAAAAGCATTATCAAAAGCCTCAACCCCGGTGGTCATCATTAATCACATATCTTTAATGGCATATACCTTTTATAGAATTAGCGTGACATATAATTGCTACATATAATCACTGCACCGTCTTTCTTCTCAAATAGTGAGCCAACACAGAAACCTAGGTGTTCGTGATTTGAACCATAATCCAGAATGATTACACCTTTATTCTAGGAATTAATTCAAAATAAAAGGTAATTAATGAAGGTGGTGAACTACCTATGTACTTGGTATCACCTTGAGCATGCAATTGCTTTTACAACACTCCACTTAGAGTCATATCACAAATTTGATAGACATTGAATTCATGAAACTACTTTGGCACGCAAAGAGAGGTAAAATTTTGAGAAACTAAGTCATAACTACTAAGGGTTTTGAAGTTGTATTATGAAGAATCACCATTTTTAGTCAGAACCAAGTATGTTCAGAATAACCGATACATTGATAAAAGTTTCTTAAGCTAGCAAATTTTGATGATGGTATTTTCTTCATTTTGAAATTGGAATGTTAATTTTTCTCTAAGTTGTTAAATTTAATAAAAGAATGAATTGAAAATTTTATGAAATGTAAGTTTTGGTTAAATTTAACCCTAACTCGCACACAGAAAAATATTCTGAAAATTGAAGAGCACATTATATCCAAAATGAGCACTTTTGACACAAGAGCAGAATATGAATTCAAGTACTGCAATTTGGAAGAACTACCCATTAATGGGTGGTCATAGATACCCACATGGGATGGTCTTCCGACATTGAAATCCATTCATAGCTGTTGTAGGAGGGTTTCCGCCAGCAATGGAACCTCCAAAATTAGTTATGCAATGCATAAACTATTATAATTCAGCCAAAAGGATTGTTGAAAAGGAAGGGAGAACTTATGTAGACTTGTCTCAAAAAGTAATTATGTGTACATTCGGTCTCCCCTCCTACACAAAGATGTTCAATGTCAACTTGAAAGCCATGTCCAAGACATATCCGAGCTCTGAAGAGCGTAATAGAGAAATTATGAGCACCCAATGGTGCCAACATTGAATCACACCACAAACCAAGGTAATTCAGAGGTCTATGTTTAAACAAGAAATACAAGAAATAATAACTTTGTTGAGTAGAGTAGCTAGTTTGAGAGATGCAAGCAAATTCAAACCCTGGATGTTTATGATAATATCCCGAATGATGGAAGTTCCTGTAGAGTTGCATTGGGGAAAATTGATAAGTGACAGGCTACATGAACAGATTACTACATTCCCCAAACCATATTCTTCTACATGTCATCATATGTTATTTACTCTTGTGTTATGAGAGCCAGTAAACAAGGATTAAAATAGATTGGTACTCTAGGCATGCAAGTTGGCAATAGTTTGACATATGCATATTTACCCCAAATCACTGTTCACGGGTATAAAGGTGATTACAACAAAGTTAATGATTTGTTCTCCATGAAACTGGTGAGAACAATGGAGGGTGATAAATCTAAGAGATTATCCCTAGAAGCACAAAGTGCCATTTAGCCTATGGGAGGCTGGTACACACAGTTCCCAAATTACTCCTACATCAAAGTGGAGGGATTTGATGGACACCCATTTATGCTGCCCAGGTATCCTATAGATGAAATTGTTTTATTAGAATTAGTGAGATAGTTAAAACCATCTTAGGCTCTTGATAGCCATGCTCACAAGAAGGCCTCTTTTAAATTTCCCATCACAATAGGAAATTATAAGTGTAGTGCAATTAAAGTAATTGATTTATGTAAGGAGGAATTGAGGACCTACCATTTTGAAGAATTTCCACTCTAGAGAGTGTACTATGATATTGAAGGAAATATTGCTAGAAATATAGCTGGTTTTTGTGCTCATGTGCCTCATCTAGAAGATTATTGGCTTAATTGTGAAGACGAGCATGTGGTCGAAAGGAAAAAGTATGAAAGAATAAATTTAGGGTTTTCTTGAATGCTCAAACTCTATGACATCCTAGACCAATTGGAAGAAGATGATGGTCAGGTGCTGAATTAGTTTTACAATGATGATAGGGTGTATGATGAACCCATTCCAAACCTAGGTGTTGATGAGAAAGCCATGACATCAATTGATGATTTTACTAAGCTAGTCCTAAGGTATACTCAACATTGGATTAATGATTTTTGTAAAAGTTTAAGAGAAAAAGGAATTGGATCCATCTACTTAGAAGATAAAAGAAGAAAAAAAAGAGATGAAACTACTTTTGAAAGTGGAGAGCCTACCAAGAAGAAAAGAAAGACTAGTAAGGTTACTCTAGGTGTTAGAATTGAAGAAAGAACCCCTGAAGCAACAAGACAGGAAGTTCCCATAAAATTATTAGAAAAATAGAAATATGTAGAGACAGGTAAGGATAAATCAAAAGAAAAACCTAAAGGTGCATCTTCTTCTACAGCTAGGCCCAAAACCAGAATAACTATTGATGAACAGTAGCAACAAGGAATGTTGGTACACAAACCAGGTCTGCATCTCAAAGAGTTGCAACATTATTCATTTCTCCCCCTTCTGTTAATATGGCTAGTATGAAGCAAGCACTGGGCAAGACTCTTGTGGCTTTAGAGGAAATTTCTGAGGAAGATGAGGCCAAAATTAAGGAGCAAGTAGATGTTGTGCAGTTTTTGCACACATGCCCCGCTGAAAGCAGGGACCCTCTTTTGCTTTCGTTCTTGGTGTTTGGACCTTTGATTTTGAGGATGTGGTTGCCTTGGCATGTGCATAAATGATTATCCTACTCATGCAAATTCCCCTTTTGAGGAAAAACTTTGAGAATCCTTTATTTTTGGGACATATTTGAGGTTTTTCTTTGTTTTCAGGAAAATTCCCCCTGGGCGGAATTCCCCGAATGCCTTGAAAACCCGACAGAGGCTGCTTTACATTGTTTTTGGAAATTCTAGGACTTTGTGGAATTCCATCTAGTTTGGATTTTATTGAAACTCCATCGTGCCTTCGGATTCCCGAACCCGCTGTCTTTTTGACGCATTTATGCCTCCTGTATGATCTTGCAGTTTGATTTTATTAGATTTAATTGGGATTTATGATGAGAATTTTGTGTCATTTGCCTTGTTATGAGATTTGAGGAGCTTCATTTTGAGTTGCTATTGTTGGATTGTGCATTTGAGACTGTGATCGATCGTTGCAGTAGAATTCTCTTGTGACCACTTGCATTCTGCTCAGACTTGAGGGTTTCTTTCTAGTTGCTACTATTTTGATTTCTTTGTTCTCATGGTATGTATATGTTGCCTTGCCTTTAAATGAATGAATTGAATTGATTCAGGGTTTGTGTGTGTATGCTTTGAGTTAGGATTTCGATGTGGTAGAGTCTGGTAGCAGGGCTAGGGTTTTTGGTTTTAGGGTTTGATGCTCTTCACTGCATTTCGCGTTGCCTTTCCTTCTGCTTGACTTTGATTTAATGTGATTAATCATTGTTGTGTTTGACTCTTAGTTTGATTTCATGCTTTCCCATGTCGAGCTCAGGTTTGACCTAGAAATCCATGACCTTTGATAAAATCATGTCTTGGGCGAAGTGAAACTTGTTGTCCATCGTCCAATTTGATAATCGCCATGTCCTGTTAGGTTGTGGGAGAATTTGTGTGAAGGATAGAATAAATGAAAAGGCGAGTTGGATCTAAACTATGCTATCATGGCGATTTGTAAGGGTTTCCCTTGTTGAAATGATTGCTCATAATGATTGAATCTCATTTAGATCGATTGGAAGCTTGGATTATTCATCTTGCACTTTAAATGACCTGAATCCAAAACTAAATCCATAAATACTTAGTCGTTTAATTCATATGAGGGAAATCTTGATGGAGTCAAATATTTTGGGTTTTCGAACATCTCAAAGATTTTCCTTACTTTAGGAATTTCTTGGTTTTCCATCGCTTTATCGATTTCCCTAAAATATCCTTAAAACATGAAAATTACGCTGACTTCGCGAAATTCCGTTTCCTCAGGATTTTACCGAAACTTCTTTGCCCCTTCATTTTCCTAAAATTTGTGAACTATTGTTATTTTTGTGGATTTTTGTCTTTGGTAGAATTCTCTGAAATCTTGTTGAAAATGAAGAATTGAGAGATAGCATGAGTTATTAGCTGATGATTGTGCACCATATGATCAATTTGAGTTATTTAAATATGTGTCATGCTATTTCTTAATTGATGATGGTTGATCAAATGATTGTTGTATTTTTTTGTGCTTGTTTTGCTAAATTCTGTCTGGTCTAGAATTTCTTGAAATTTCTCTCTGGCCCAAATTCCGTGAGGGGACTAAAAATCCAAACTTTGAAAGGAGTAATTGTTATGAGATTTTAGGGGATTTTGTTCATCATGGGACTTGTATTGAGGATGAATATATCATTTTGTGATGGATTAACTTGAATCTCATGTTGTGGTGGATCTTTATTGTGGTCTCTTTGTGGAATATAGGCTGAATCAAGTCAGGCCGTTATTGGAGGAACCAAGGGTAGGGTAATGGATCCAAGTACTGAGGCGTCTACTATCTCTGAGGAAAAAAGGATTAAAATGGATATAAAGAGTAGAATCCCAGAAAGCAAGTTGACTTCCATCTGGTCAGAGGTCACTGATACAAATGTTGGGCTGTGGGATTATGAAGAATTCAAGGCAAGGATGGCAACACAAAACCTCCCTCTGTTGGCCATAAGGATATTGGAATCAAGGTTGGCCCATGTAGCTAGATTCCCTCCTACAGTTCAATGTTATGAATTAGTGCTTGAATGTGCCAGGCACTATGACAGGGGCACACAAAGGATAGTTGGTCCTCAAGGAAGAATTGTGGAAAATATTAACCCCGTGTCTATAGCCCAAACCTTTGACATGCTTGATAGGTCTCATGTAGTGGGTTTTGATATGGACATAGTGAAGAAGTATTATGCCGAAGACACCATCAAATCACAATAGGTCATCAATTCCTAGTTAGAGAAACCTAATTCCCACTTCTCCAAGCTACCCAAGTAGCTATTCAGAGCTAAGTTTAAGAAGGAATACTATGATTCTATCACACTCCTCAGTAGGGTGGTGGGATTGAAGAGTGCAGGAGTATTTGAAAACTGGATGTTCCATGTCATTGTAAGGATGGAGCAGAATACTGACTACCATTGGGAAGGAATTATAAGTGCAATGATACATGAACAAATGTGCAATGTCATGTAGACAAAGACCTTCACAATGACCTCATACTTGGTTTATGCACTTGCAAGGTTCCATCCATACAAAGGGCTAAGCACAAGGGGTGTGTTTGGGTAGGATGTAATTTATGAGGTATACCCACAATTGCACTTGGGTGGTACAAGTTATAGGAGGGTGAATGATGCATTCACCATGTACATCACCAGGCTATTACAAGGTGCAGAGCATGTTTGAATCTCAGATAATGCCAAGGAATTAATCAAGAGGTTTGGAGATTGGTTTATCTAGTTCCCTACCTTTTCATACATCAAAATAGATGGTTGTTAGAGGGCTCCATACAAAATCCCTAGATATCCTACAAATCATATTATACTTCTAGAGATCACAAGGCAGATCTATGATTTTGATGCAATTTTCAAGAAGGATAAACATAAGACTGGATTTGGTGGTGATTTTCCTTTGAGGATAGGTAGTAGTGAGGCCTGCCCCTCTATTAATTCCACCCATGCTTCTGAAGAAGAAATGAGTACTCTGGGTCTATCTTTCCATTCTAAGAGATCTAGATTTGATAGGACTAGTGAGGCATAGAAGAGGGCTAGTAGGGAATACAACCATAAGGATGATGTAGAGGATTATTGGGCTAACAACAATGATGAATTTGAAATTAGAAAAAAGAAGTTCTCCAGGTTACCGGTGAACTTGGTCTGGCTATAAAACATAAAAGCCATTCCAGATCAGATTGAAAATGATGGATATTTGATTCAAGGCCATGACTATGAAGCTCTGAAGAATAAACCAGTTTGAGAAATATATTGGCTGGAGGAAGAGAAGAAAAAATTAGAGTAGATCATGAATCCAATGATCAAGTACACTAAGTTGTGGCTCAAGCACAAGATGTGGGAGTTGGAAAGTAAGGGTGTACAATGCACCTATGATATAATGGGAGACTTAGAGTCTCATTCCACTTCTGAGGAGTCAACTGGAACCTAAAGGTAAGGACAAGGTGAGCTCTCCTTTCAGGATAAAGATTAAAGATGCTTAGGTGGAAGAGGTAGAAGAGGTAGCGAAGCAAAGAAAACTCATTGTTACGAAAAGGAAACACATTTCAAAGACAAAGAAATATGCAAAGGATGAAGCTGAGAAAGAAGGAAAAGAGGTTAGTGTTTCTATGCCTAAGAGAAGGAGAATAGAGAGATTGTCACAGAAAGAGAAAGAATCCTCTAAGACAGGGGATGAGGCTAGCCCACTAGTAGTAATTGTAGAAAGTTTAGAAGAGAAGACATAGGTGTACATAAGAAGATCAAGAACTCCCTCTCCTAAAGATGGTGTGCAAAGAGAAGTGCTCCCACAGATGTTCCTACTACTGAGCATGATAATGTCCCTCCTTCTCATGAAACTCATAATGTACTAAGTGAATCCAAAGATGTAGAGGATTACTAGGATCAAGGAGAAGAAGAATCCCAAAAGGGTGAACTCTATGATGTAGAAGCAGAAATAGAGAAGGTATTACAATCTCCTTTGGTGACTTATGAGGATTCGCCTACATGAAATGAAGAGGATAGATCTCCTTAGAGAGAGGAAATTCTAATCAAGACTCCTTCACTAGTGCATGAAGAAGAAGAGCATGATAAGGGAAGTGAGGATAAGATTGAGTAGATTCCTGAAAAACAAAATTTTGAATGAAGATGTACCCAAGGTTCAACGGGATGTGGTTGGACAAGGTACTGTGCAGTTGGATTCCACTATTCCAGGTTTGTTGGACAAGGAGTTAAAGAGTAAACAAATTATGGTAGATGATACTCCTCCCAAGTGGGATGAATTACTAGAAAACATAGGAAAGGGAAAACCAAATAAGAAAGCCAGGGTTATCTCTAGGATCGAAAGAGATAAAGCTAATAATAGGGTGATTCACATTGCCACCTTGTGCCAGACAAGAATAAAGATGAGGTGACTAGTAAAGATTATAGTGTACAAACTATTAGCTTGGGACCCACCTCTATGATGTAGGAAGTTAAAGAATTTGAAGGTTCCAGTATTGCTATTTTGAGCAGATTGAAGAAAGAGGTACAAGCTAAGTAGGATTTAAAGAAGGAGAATGATAAACTTAAGAGGTATCTACAAGACTTGATGAAGCCCTTATAGTCCATTAGCTCCTCATCATCTGCTGTAGGTTTTCTACCATAGGAAACAATAACTAAGTTGGAGAAAATGAAAACCACCACACATGCCACAATGAATTGGTTGCAGGGAGTGCAAGCTAAAGGAGATAATGCCATCAAAGATATCCCATCAACTGGTGGAGATGCTATGAGATCAATAGATTGGTTAAGGGATTCTAGCTTAGGATAAGGAGGATGTGGATCTCCTATTGTAGAAGACCAAAACCATCATGGAATACACTGAAGAAAAACTGGTAAGTGGTGGAATTCTTCCTTCTCCCAAAGTTGCAGAACCCTAGGAATGGTATGAAGTTTTGCAAATAAGGAAAAGGGTTTTGAAGAAAGTGCATAAAGAAGGGAAGAAAATTGAAGATACCCTGACTGAGATCTATGCCAAGTGCATTTCATTCTTTGAAGTTATGACAGGAAGAAAAAGGTTTGCACCTGAACACTTGAACTTGGAGCAATTGAGAAAATGGTGGTGAGATGTGTATTCTCCAGTCAATGAGGACCCAATCACTAAACATTAGTTAGATGAGGCAGCTACATAAATTGCAATAATGGATACGTATCAAACCATGAAGGTGGATTGGGATAAAGTTGTAAAGCAGTCAGAGAGGGACATTAAGTCCATTGAAAGAAAAATTAAAGTCTTAGTTATTCCACCTATATCCGACTTGGAGAAGATATTTTTGATGGTGCAAGATAGGATGGAGCGAGATAAGGACAAAGGGGAGAGAAGTTAATACAATGCCTCATCGTAATTTGTGCTTCCCCATTATTTCTCTTCCTCCATATGCATTGGACCAAGCTATGTTGGAGATCCTAGGCCGACCTATATGGAGTACATGCATTTAATGCACACTTTACTTTATTTTGAATTCCTCTTGGCCGACTTGTTTTGGGGGCCAATTGTTTTGTAACCCTATTTGGGCTGACATAAGATGTAATCTCTATAAATAGGGTCAATGCCTCATTTGAAAGGGCTAGATAGTTTTACTTTGGAGCGAATTAAGCAATATAGTAAAAGTTAGAGCTAGGAGTTAGTTCATTTTGAGCAAGTGTTATAACACAGAACACTGGAATTGTTGCTATCATTAGATGATTCAATACAAATGAAGACATTGTGCTTTGGTGATCTCTCTTGTGTTGACTTATCTTGCATGGTTCTTGCTGTTCTATCTTTTGAGATTGTTTGATAAATATTGGCATAAGATAGATTTAGACTTAGATATGATTCAATGGTGTCTATGGTTTGATGCTTGAAGTGTTGGTAGCAATCTCTAGTCCACACTTTTTGCAGCTAGCTGAATATTAGTTGCTTTGCAAAGTTATCCTGGACTTTAATATTCATTGTGCTTAGTTGAATTGTGGATATTTGTTCATTTCAATTGCAATAGGGTTGTTTTGGATGAATGTTCATAATCTAAAATTTTTTAATGCCTTAGAAAATTGCACTATTTTTGTAAGATTGTAGATTTATCTGGGTCAAGCAAGAGTTGGTTTCTGAGGGATTGGTCCATTTCAGGTGTTTTATCATTTACATTATTAATCTTAGGATTAGAATTAATCTTAGAAATCTCTTTGAGACCCTTATCTTTTGCTATTTCTTTGTTAACAGGGTTATATTTAGGATTTTAAGTATCACCATATTGCTAGATCTGATAAATTTGAGGATTTAGTATTTGCTTGTAGTAAGGTCCCTTTGTGAGTACCAACATTTTTACATATTAACTAAGTTGTTTTATGCATTGTCAAGACTTAAAATTAGAGACCTTGGGGTTATCTTTTGAGGCTTGTTGATAGAGATTTACCTTTCAAGAGAGATAGGATCTCCATATTCTGTTTGAGTTGTTGCTGTGCAGAAAACACCATCAACAGTAGATAGATGGGGTGCTATGTGGGAAAAGGTACAGAAAAAAAAATCCAAAGACAAGCCTATTGTACACCCAGTGATAGAAGAAATTTAGGATACAAGCTCTAACCCCATAAATATTGAACAAGAAGAATTTATTCAAGGAACACTCTCCTCAGAGGTAGGAAATCCTAACGTTCTTGAAATGGAAACAAGGGAAAATGCAGAGCAAAATCCTACTGATGAGAGAGTTGTTGAAGATACTCTTGATTCCCAATTTTCTTTTGAGAATGTGCAAAATTTTAATGAACACTCGTAGGTCTTTGAAGAATCAGATAAAGGCCATGCTGAAACTGAAATTGAAACTGAAATTCCAGAAGAAGAAGCTACATAGTTCACTAGAGATGGAACTAAAAATGAAAAGAATCTTGGTGTAGCTATAAATGAAGAAGATAAGGTTTAGAGAGATGAATCAAAAAATATGGATAGACAGGAAAATATAAGTCTCCAAAAAGAGGAGGCAGTTCCAAATCCTACCAATCCTGAGTCTATGCTAGATATTGCTAAAGAAACTCCCATTTTAGAAAATATGGCAAGTCAAAGAGATGAAATTCCTGAATCAAGTAATAAATAGAGACAAGAAAGAGTTACAAAGGTACAATAAGATGATGATACACCTAATTGTTTAATCAGGGAATTAGCTTCTCCAATGTAAGTAGAAATATTACCTCTGAATCTCAACAATTTTATATAGGAAGTACTCCTAAACCTGGGTGCAAAGCAAAGGAAAAGAATGTCATACAAAGGAATGCATATGGTAATAGAACTATCCAAATAGCTACTCCAATAAGTGAGAAGAATAGACATGAGATAATGCCTCAGGAATATAAAATCACAAGTATTAATCTTGGACACTCATCTTGGCAGCAATAACTAGAAGAAATAAAAGAAAATTTAAAAGCTACTATTGCCAAAGTATAAAACTATAAACACAAGAAAAGATAATTGAAAGAACGAGTTGCTACATTGGAACATTTTATTAAGTCACCAAATTTATCCGGTCAGGAACAAGCTGAACTGCCCCAACATCTAGTGCTAATGTCACAAGAGCAAGTAGATGCCATTGTTGCAGTTTGTCATAGAATGAGTATGTTTGAAGAATGGATTGAATATTGGATAAAGTAGGGAGATGAATTTATTACAGATGCAATAAGAAAGCACAAGGAAGCTTACCATTATTTAGAGAAATAAAAAATATTTGAAGATGAATGTAGTTTTCGCTAGGAGCAGGTCATTGATGAAAGGCGAAATATGGAAATTCTCATATAGAAAGATATTCAAGAGTTAATAAAAAATAATTTAATATCAAAACCTGAAATTTCATTGCTAGGAAAGTGGAAGAAACAATTGAAATGGGAAGGTGACATGTTAGTACAATGTATTGAAGGATTTGAAAGAGTAGTCACCATTGAGTGCATAGGATTAATAAGAGAAAATCAAGAATTTATTGAAATATTGTCACATCAAGGCTTTGATCCCCAAACATTAGGGCAAGATGGGAAGGAAGCTGGTAGCCTTGATGGAGATAAAGTGTTCGTGCTGAAGAATGAATAAAAGTGTTGTTGTGGACAAAGTCAAAGATTTGACTTATTCTAGAATGTTCTTGATGATAGTTGGCACATGCCACGTGACACATTTTAATTTGTTGTTTCTAATTGTCTGGGAAACTTTTAAGTTGAAATTATGAGTGCCTTGTTTCTATAAAAGGCCATCTCCTCCCACATTTTTATTTTAAGTTCAAAATTTGTGGATGTTGGAGGAGAAAAAACTTCTTTTAAGTTTTGTTCCTTTTTCCTGTTTTCTGAACCATTCTAGAATAAAAATGTGTATGCATGTAGACATTAATTGATATCAGAGCTTTATGGATAGCTACCTATCTAAGTATCTTTTGTAGCTGGTTTTGTAAGTTCATTTGAACAAGACTGTATGCGACGTTGTTTAAGGGTATATACAGAACCTATTCGATGTCCATAAACGAAACCTCCTCTTTAAAAGCTTGCACTATTTTATATGTAGTTGTGAAGCAATCTGGTGAAATATAAAGTGGTTTGCTCTATTTTGATTAATTATTTAGGGCATCCATGGAGAATAACCTTGAGAAACTTTTATTTTTTAGTATTTTTTATGTTTTAGTTTAGATTATATGTTTAATATTTTGAAAATGTTCCAAAAATATAAGTGAATGGAAATAGTTTTGTTGAAAATCTTTTATTTTCCATGAAATTGCAAAATGCTTAATGCTAAATTTACTTAAGTGATAACAAATAATTTGTGTTGTTCATGAAATATTATGCCGAATCTTTCAATTTAATGATGTCATTTGATGATGAAATGAAGTTTTATGTGAAATGTTAGTAATTCTTGGCAAAGCTGGAAATAACCACAGTCCTTTTGAGATTAACAACAAATTGTCATATCATTACTTGAGAGTGACCCTAGTGCAACCATGACTTGGTTATGAAAGGATTGGGACTAAATGAAAGTAAATATTTTCTCTGTAAATGCAAAATTTCCTCTTAGGTTGTCTTTGTTTCATATCTTTCAAGAAGGATAGGATCTTCGTGGTCTTGTCTGTGGAGATTTTATTCGATCTATTTACTGCAAGTAAAACTGTTGTCAACAATGCCCTCTCTGTGTCCGTGGCAATCCAAGAACAAAATCCATACTCATATCCTCCCATGGCCTCTTAGGTTCAGGTAATGGCTGATACAATCTAGTATTCTAACTTGTTCCTTTCACCATCTAACATACTCTGCAACTTTGTACAAACTTCTTCACATCTTGTTGTAACTGTGGCCAAAATTAATTCTCACTAACAAGAGCAATGGTCTTATCTTGACCAAAATTTCCAACCAATCCTCCACTATGCTTATCCTTGATTAGATTCTCTCTCATATAACTCCTTGGAATGCACAATTGGATTCTTGTAAACAACATCCCATCTTGGATTAAGAAATTCAACCATCTCATCCTATCGAATGTAATAGGTTCCAAACAAGCCTTCTGTTGTGGAGTCTCACAACACACCCCGTTTTTCTCCTTTGGAAAAATGTGGACCCCCTTTTTTCCTTCTTTTCCCTTTTTGTTTTGCTGTTTTATCCTCCTCGACATGGTTTTAATTGATGCTTGGCTAGTTGTTGGTTGTTTTCTTAGTTTCACTTGGCCTCTTTGTATGATGCATTTTTTTTGCTTCCCGATATTTTAGTTTTTTTGGTATGTCTTTAATGTCTATTCTGTTATCCAAAACCGGAATTCCAGAGTCCTACGTGAGTCGAAAGAGTTTGTATCCTTAAATAATTCTAGTTCCGCGCGGTATTTTATTAATCAAATTTTATAAACCCGGTAATTTTCTCTTTTATCGAAGTCCAGTGTCTTATTGTTTCTTTGAAGTAGAAAGTCAAAAATTGGAAAGTCTGCTTTGAAATTCCATCGAGTATATCTTTCAGTTTTGGTTTCTCAGGAAGTATTTCCCAGATCCCAGTGTTATGTGAATTTTTTTAAAGACATTATTGGAAGCTATAACTCTGGTGATCATCTTTAATCTCATATCTTTAATGGAATATACCCTATATAAAATTAGTGTGACATGTAATTTCCATGAATAGTCACCGCGCCATCTTTCTTCTCAAATGGCGAGCCAACTCAGAAATCTAGGTGTTCATAATTTGAACCATAATTTGTAATGATTACAACTTTATTCTAGGAATTAATGTGAAATAACAAGTAATTAATGAAGGTGGTGAACTACCTATGTACTTGGGACCACCTCCAGTGTGCAATTGCTTTTACAATACTCCACTTCATGTCATATTGCAAACTGTCTAAAGACATTGAATTCACAGAGCTACTTTGGCACAAAAGGAGAGCTAATTTTTTTGAGAAACTAGGTTGTGGCTACCCAAGGGTTTTGAAGTTGTATTATGAAGAATCACAATTTTAACTAGAACTAGGGATGTTTTGAATAACTGATTCATTGATAAGAGTTTCTCAAGATATAAATCTTTGATAATGGTATTTTCTCATTATGATATTGGAATATTAATTTTCCTCTAGGTTGTTAAATTGATCAAAGAATGAATTGAAAATTTTATGAAATGTAATGTTTGGCTAAATTTAACCCTAACTTGCACACATAGACAAATATTTTGAAAAAATGCATAGCACATTATATCAAAAATGAGCACTTTTGAAGCAAGATCATAAGACAAATTCAAACATTGCAATTCACAGGAAGTACCCATTAATATGGTGGTCATAGATACCCACATGGGATGGTCTTCTAACATTGAAATCCGTTCATGGCTGTTGTAAGAAAATGCTACCCAATGCACTAAAAATGCCGTATTAAATGGGTTACATCCTGTAGGATGGTTTCCACCAGCGATGGAAGCTCCAAAATTAGTAATGCAATGTATAAACTATTATAATTCAGCCAAAAGGGTTGTTGAAAGGGAAGGAAGAACTTATGTAGACTTGTCTCAGAATGGAATTATGTGTACATTTGGTCTCCCCTCCTACACAAGGATGTTCAATGTCGACCTGAAAGAAAAGGCCAAGACATATGAGATTGCTGAAGAATGTAACAGAGAAATTATGAGCACCTAATGGTGCCAACAACCAATCACACCATAGATCTAGGTAATTCAGAGGTCTACGTTTAAACAAGAAATACAAGACATAATGAATTTGTTGAGTAGAGTAGCTAGTTTAAGAGATGCAAGAAAGTTTGAACCCTAGATATTCATGATAATATCTCAAATGATAGAAGGTCCTATAGAGTTGTATTGGGGAAAATTGATAAGCAATAGGTTACATGAACATATTACTACATTCCCCAAAACTAAATGTTTCTACATGTCATCATATGTTATTTACTCCTGTGCTATGAGAGGTATTAAACAAGGACTAAAATAGATTGGTACGCTAGGCACAAAAGTTGGAAATAGTTTGATATACGCACATTTACCCCAAATCACTGTTAACGGGTATAAAGGTGATTACATAAAAGTTAATGATTTGTTTTCCATGAAATTGGTGAGAAAAATGGAAGGTGACAAATCTAAGAGAATATCCCTAGAAGCCCAAAGTTCCATTTGGCCTATGGGAGGATGGTACATACAATTCCCAACTTACTCCTATATTAGAGTGGAGGGATTTGATGGACACCCATTCATGTTGCCCAGATACCCTGCAGACAAAATTATTTTATTTGAATTAATGAGATAGTTAAAAACTTCCCAGGCTTTTTATAGCCATGCTCACAAGAAGGCCTCTTTAAAGTTTCCCATTACAATAGGGAATTATAAGTGCAGTTCAATCAAAGTAGCTGATTTATGTGAGGAGGAACTGAGAACCTACAATTTTGAAGAATTTCCAGTTCAAAGAATGTACTATGATGTTGAAGGAAATATTGAAAGAAGTATAGCTGGTTATCATGCTCATGTACCTCATTTAGAAGATTATTGGCTTAATTGTGAAGATGAGCACGATGTCATACGGAAAAAGTATGAAAGAATGACTAGGGTTTGCTAGAATGCTCAAACTCTATGATATCCTAGACCAATTGGTGGAAGATGATGGTCAAGTACTGAATCAGTTTTATAACAATGACAAGATATATGATGAACCCATTCCAAATCTAGGTGTTGATGATGAAGACATGATGGGTGATCCCACAATAGTGGTTTACAATTTTTGGCCAAACTAGACATTGAATTTTTAATTTTTAACTAAATCTTCACATTCAGGCACCTATAGCGGCTAAACCATGAGGAATTTGAAGATGATGCAAACAAGAGTCTCGTCAAATTTTGTCTATAGATTCTAAAAAATATTTTTTTCAAATGCTTAAAATTAGATTGCACTTATTTTTCCATCTCCCACAAAAACTGTTATTTTTCAAAAAATAGCATTTTTAAAAAGTGACGCACACCGTATAACGCATAACTTTTTTTCCATGAAGGATAAAATTCCAATTCTTTCGAATTTACATTTGTGACTCTAATATCTAGTGCTTCCACTTGGTTAGATATTTTTTTATTGAATATTTTTTCTTTAATCAAGTTTTGAAGTCAATCAAATGAAAATTCAGGAGACATAAGCTGACAAATTATGTGAATAGAATTTTGTATATATCAAATTTAAAATTTTTGTTGTTTGGTCGAGGACTTCAATATCCTAATTACTCATTTTGTTTTTTTGATAATCTGCTATTTTTCCACATGTGCAGAACAAAGACCTTCATTTTAGATGAAAAACCTATGTTTAATAAAACTAAAAAAGCAAATACATAATAAAACCAAAACATATTAAAATTATATTCATTGGATAGCTTGTTCCAAAGGCTACTTGATTCCAAGTTTGGTTTCTAAATATTCCCCCATTTTCATCTATTTGGAGGGCGAAAGCGTACAAAAATAGAGTTTTGTGAACAAATTAAAATTAGGAAAAGGAAGTTAAATTTAGAGCTGGAGGGTTCACAAAAATTGAACCCCGGAGGTTCCTAGCGAACCAGGGTTCATTAGTTCAGTTCATTGAAACCCCCATTAGCCATTTTTCCTTTGTGCTTTTTATGGCCCGAGAATGTTCAGGCCAATAATTAATGGGATTACTCAACCCTAGTTGATTGAGGCTTGCCCCTTGGACAAATTAACAGGTTCATGCGAACCCCTACAAACTAATTTTTTAAGCCATATGGGGTCATTTTCCTCTGTTACCATATCATCAGTGTAAGCCACTATTGTGGCTTCACCCTACGGCATTAGTTGATGGTTTACCGTTAATCTAAAGGTTTACTCAACCACGGATTGATGACTTTATAGGGATTAAAGAAGGTGTGACCCATCTACTTCCAGAAGATAAAATAAAGAGATGAAATTTCTTGAAAATTGAAACCTAATGCTAGAAGAAAATAAAACTTGGGAGGAGCTCCTGGTGTTAGAATTGAAGAAAGAACCCCTGAAACAACAAGAAAAGAAGTTCCCACAAAGTTATCAGAAAAACAAAAAAATGTAGAAAAAGGTAAAGATAAGTCTAAAGCAAGACATAGAGGTGCATCTTCTTCTACAACCTGACCCATAACTAGAATAATTGTTGATGAAGGAACGAGAGTAACATGGAATGTTGGTACAAAAACAAGATCTGCATCTCAAAGAGCTGCAACATTATTTACTTCTCCCCCTTCTGTTAATATGGCTAGTATGAAGCAAGCACTGGGTGGGACCCTTGTGGCTTTAGAGGAAATTTCTGAGGAAGATGAGGCTAGAATTAAGGAACACGTAGATAGATGGGGTGCTATGTGGGAGAAGATAAAAGAAAAGAAATCCAAAGACAAGGCCATAATACACTCAGTGATAGAAGAAATACAGGATACCAGCTCTAATCCCATAAATATTGAAGAAGAATAATTTATTCAAGGGAGGAAATCATAGCATACTTGAAATGGAAATAGGGGGAAATGAAGAGAAAAATCCTGTTGATAAGAGAGTTATTGAAGACACTCTTGATTATCAATTTTCATTTGAGAATGTGCAAATTGTTAATGAACACTCGCAAGTCTTTGATAAATCAGATAAAGGCCATGCTGGAATTGAAATTGAAACTAAAATTTTAGAAGAAGAGACTACACAATTCATAGGAGATGGAACTAAAAATGAAGAGAATCTTGGTGTAGTTGTAAATGAAGAAGATAAGATTCAGAGAGAAGAATTAGAAAATATGGATAGAAAGGAAAAAATAAGTCTCCAAACAGAAGAGGCAGTGCAAAATCTGACTAATCCTGAGTTTATGTTAGAAGTTGATAAATAAATTCCCATTTCACAAAATATAGCAAGTCAAAGAGATGTTATTCCTAAATCAAGTAATAAATAGAGACAAGAATGAGTTACAAAGGTACAACAAGATGATGATACACTTGATTGGTTAATTAGGGAATTATATTCTCCAATGGAAGTAGAGATATTACCTTTGAACATCAGTAATTTCATACAAGAAGTAAATACTCCTAAACCTAGGCGCAGAGCAAAAGAAAAGCATGTCATACAAAGGAATGCAGATGGTAATAGAACTATCCTGATAGCTACTCAAACACATGACAAAGATAGACATGAGATAACACCTAAGGAATATAAAATCACAAGTATTAATCTTGGACACTCATCTTGGAAGAAAGAACTAGAAGAAATAAAAGTGAATTTGAATGCTATTGTTGCCAGAGTACAAAAATATAAACAAAAGAAAATAGAATTGAAAGAACAAGTTGCTACATTGGAGCATTTTATCAAATC
>VDFB02220338.1:0-29469 GCA_007258455.2 Sequoia sempervirens
TTGACATGTAGTGAGCACTTTATTTAATATAGCTTGAGATATTATTAACTAAGGTATGAGGAACCAAGGGGAATTAATCCAACAACTTGGAAGGTCACAAAAGGCCTTGGTGGACGTAATGATAAAAAACCACAAGGAAAAGGAATTCCCTAGCATAACACAAGGTCTCATGGACCTCGATGGGTACAATGCAGGACACCCATGCAAACAGAAAACATAAAAGCTAAGAACTTTCCCCTAATTTGACCAATCAAAGTGCATCATGATATGATAGATCGTGGAAACCCCAAGAGTAGGTAAAATGGGAAGTTCAAAAGAAATATTAAAAAAGATTCAAAATCACCAATTCAAATAACAAAGTATATCGAGTACCTTTTTCCATAAGGATGATGGATGTGGGAGATATAGCCTGATGTGAGGAATGATATATCTTGCGAAGGCCAACAATGGATGGATAGGACTTAGGATTATCATAACAAGAGGTGATCAAGATACCTAAAACCCAAGGGGACTAATGGATTTTATTGAAGTACCAACTTGTAGGGGATTCTTGATGACACAAATACAACGGACTCAAGGATGAGACCTAATGACACATATGTACAAGGATGGACCTAGATTAAAAAATAATACTAACACTATTTATAGGATGTACAATACTTACAAGGTGTGTTGCTTGTTTTTTTGATATCTTGGTATTATGACTTGACTATTGTGACCATGTATAAGGATTATCAAGATATGCCATTAAATCTATACATGAAGCTCAAGAATGAGATAGTTATCAAAATCATCAAAAGATCAATCGGGATTGTAATGGGATGGATGGGTGAGTAATAAGGAATGAGAATTACAAGTGGTAATAGGATAGGTGGGGTAGGGGATGATGCAAAGTCAAGAGAAGGAAGAACAAGATAATGGAATTACCTCACTATGCATGGTTCCTGTTTGCCAGGTTTTTACCATGGTAATTTTCCAAGGTGCCATGAGGAGTGTTTTTCACCATAGGATGAATTATTTATCTTTACTATTTTTTTTATTTTTATTTTATTTTTTGATTTTTTTGGTATTTCTAATTTTTGAAAAATGGGATACTACATGAATTTAGTCATGGAACCGCTTCAATGAATGATGTTGAGAGGCTCCTCTAAAGGTTCCTCTTTGTGAATAGATATCTCATATGCACTAGATCCATATTTAGCAAAGATCATGTAAGGGCCTAGCCAATTAGGCTCAAACTTTCCTTTATTTTTATAGTTCTAGAGATTCTTCTGATTTTCTTTGAGGACAAGATCACCAATCTAGAATTCCCTAAGCTTGGTATTTTTGTCATAGTTTCTTCACAGATGATTTTGGTATGCTTGAAGATGGTTACAATTTTTCAAGTGTTGTTCATTAAGGAGCTTCAGCTAATGCAAGCATGCAAACCTATACTCCTCATCATTGATAATAGTTTGCAAAGAGATATGTAATGATGGAAGTTCAACCATGATTGGAAAGATGGTTTTTGCACCAAAAATAAGGAGTATGGTGTGGCTCTTGTGGGTGTTTAGATGTTGGTATGGTAAGCCCATAGGATAGGATTGAGGTGAAGATGTGAGTCATGACCGATATCGTTAACAACCTTTTTAAGGATTTTGAGCAAGGCTTTATTGATTGCCTTAGTTTTGTCATTACCTTGATGCTAATATGGAGTAGACCATCAATGTTGGATGTGGAAACATTCAAAAGAGTGTGAAATTATTGATTTTTCAATGGTCGATAACTATTAGAGATGATGGAAGATGGAATATCATAACATAAAATGATGTGGTATAAGATGAACTTGGATATTTGAGTTCCAATAATGAGGGTGAGGGGGGTGGCTCGTAAAATATTCAATGGTAGTAATATTGAACTTATGTCCCTTGGAAGAGGATAGATGGATCTTTCCTTGATGAGATTGAGGCCCTGGGCATTGAGAAAAAGGCCAAGGTATGGTTATGGGTTCCAACGCTTGGGAAGGTGCATGAATAAGATCACCATGTTGCTAACATGGGAGGTACCTCTTGACATATTCACATGCTTCATGCTCCATTGTAGGCCGATAGTACCTTGTTCTTAGAAGCTTCTTATCTAGGACCATTACACTAGTATGGGCCCCATCGATAACATTATGGACCTCTTTCAATATAATATTAGCTTTAGCTATGCTTAAACATCGTAGTAGAGAACCATCGTAGCCTCATCAATAAAGTGTATCTAGATGAAAAGGGTGTAGTAGGATAAGTTTTGGATAAATGATTTGCATTGTTTACATGTGACGTTAGGTAAGTGTATACATCATGATACCATGGTGGCTTAAGACCAACAATCTCACACACCATGTCAATATTAGGCACATTGTAAGCTAGGATGAGTAGCTTTTCTACAAGGAGCTCACATCATTGACTAACATGTGGCATATCCAACAAAGACACAATTGTATCCATGATATCAGAGCCTTGATATGCAACTCCTTCTCAGATTTTTGGAGAATTTCAGTGTAAAGTACATTCAAGGTTCCTCTGTAATGCCCCGCTACACAACCCTAGAGGAAGTTGCAATTAATTACTCAAACATACTATTTTTTTTTTGTTTAAGTACAAATAACATGCAAGTTCACTACCCATTTCCAACAACTTCTAAGGTTACGAGATTGAGATTACTTAAAAACCCACACAAGAAACATGAATTGAAACCATGACATTTAATTACTTAATAAGTTAACTACACATACATTCCATACATGATAAATTGCATCAAAGAATAAGAGATACCACATGATTTCAAATAACAATCATTTAACAATAAGATTACAAATCTCATTCCCCGAATGAGGTAAATCCAATAAGCGTGGTTACATAATACATCTTCCACCTTGATAACAAATGAGGGGGTAATAAATTACAAGATTCAACTGAAATGAATAAAGCATGAAATGAAACTAGATCCCACGAGCTCTCCAACTGGAAATATCATCCACACGAACAAGAAGAAAACCCAATGGAATAAGGTGCATGTTCCACCAAACCAAGTGATACCCGAAGGCTCACCCCCTGTGCTAGGAGATAGTAACAAGGATTCCTAGACAAAACCATCTACCTCTAGAAATAGGCTAATACATAACTGAACTGAATCAAATGCATACACAATATCACTTAACACAATGGTTCCAATGCTTCTAGAGTTAAATAATCAATTACATCATTGTTACAAACATACTGCTGACTTAGGAGAAGTGTCATCACAATGTTACATGGGATATCCTGGTAAGTCTTCCTAGGTCCCGACCCCCATCTTGGGATATCCTGGAAACCTCTAACGACTCCCGGCCCCTCATGCAAACCACTGCATAATCAATTATCTCTCGTAAAGACAAGATAACGATCTTGCCATTCCATTCCTTCTCGTCCCATCTCAAGTCTATACAAGCCCTTGCGTCCATGAGTGAGGCAAAATTAATCTTATTAAGTGTTTGATACTACCTATTCCTCTAATCAGTTTATTTACATTATCATTGGATTAAATAACTTACAATGAGTTACCCTGGCACCACTTTGTGTGTCGGTCGTCATTGCAAGCCACTTCTCTAAGACAACACGTGGAATAACTCCACAACCCAAGGGTACACAAGTGTGACCTAAGGATATTAAATCCCTATCCATGACATAAAGTCAACACATCCTGTTCGTGATAGCCGGGTATCTAACTGGATACATTAATACGCACTACCCAAGGCAATTCAAAGGTTGAATAACACATTACGACAACCCACGAAATTAAATGAAAACCCCATCTAGAAGACTTACATAACAAATAACTTCATTTTCCCAACATCAAGGAAGAGAGAAATCACATAAAGAAAGGACAATTTTGATAATTTATTCATCTACTTAGGATTTCCTAAATCCAAGCAAAGCACTAACATAACACATGTAATCAATTAAAATAATTAACATTATTTGTAATAAGAAACTTAAACCATTTGTTTTATTTTAACTTCCCCGATTACAATGAATGTTAAAATTAATTTCCTAATAACATCATTTTCTTATAAAATTAATATTTGCATCCTTATAATACAATCACCTTAGAAAACTAAATTTAAATATAAACTAACCATATATAATTATATATTTAATGTGTATATAATTATATATTTATTTATATTTAAATATACATATTTTTTTTAAACAAACTAATTAGAATTTCGACTCATAACATTTCCAAATTATTTAAATTCCATTCACAATTATTTTCCAAAATTTAATTAAAACCCAATATTTAAAAATATATATATATATTATATATATAATATGCAACTATTATATATAATACATATATATATATATATATATATACAAATAAATATTATTTTATTATAATATATATATATATTTCAAATACTATATTTATGAAATTAAGAATATGCAAGTCACATGTTAACAACCCCAGGACCTAGATGAGAATTCACACAAGAAACATGAATTGAAATTAAGTAATTAAATGTTATGGTTTCATTTTCATGTTTCTTGTGTGAGTTTTGAAGTAATCTCAATTTTGTAACCTTAGAGGTTGTTGGCAATGGGTAGTGAACTTGCATGTTATTTCTACTTAAACAAACAAAAAAAATTAATACATTTGAGTAGTTATTTGCAACTTCTTCTAGGGTTGTGTGGCAGGGCATTACATCCTCAGGGGATCTGACCTTGACCAATTTTTTGGTGCATTCTAGAGCAAAACGGACACCACCATCGTGTTTGCAATGCCCCAAAACCCTAACATTGCTTGTTTTTTTGCTCAAATCCGAGCAGTTGCAACAAAAGGAAAAAAAATTAGAGGCACACAGATCTGTATAGATTTGAGTGCCTCATTTTGTGTGCACAGGTACAAGGGCATCATTTTGGTTTTTATACAATTTTATACATTGCTGGCTTTTAATTTTTTTCCCTGCACACTCAGTTTTTTTTGAAAATTTAAAAAAAAATAAGAAAACAACAAAAAGCTTTTAAAATGCAAAAACCGCGCCTGCCCTACTGAAGTCAGATAGGGTACGTGACTGCATTCTACCATCGTCCCCACGACCACCTACTTTGCGTCGGCGCTGGCATCACTACAAAGGCCAACAAAACATAAAAATCTCCCTGCGGAAGCCCACCTCATAGCCACCGATCCGTGATGCAAACCTGAAAACTTCGAAATAGTGGCTGGCGATTCTGGGGTAAATCTGGTTATGCATTGAATCTGGTGGAAAGCGTGAGGGGAATTCCTTCGTGCCAGCGTGTTTCAGGGCACTTTTTGTCGCGGATCACCGTGATGGCTATCATCGGACGAGAGTCATGGAAGTGATGACATCGATGATCGCCACAATATGACCCTCTTTTGCCCTTCCAACTTCTACTCATCCTTCCGTTGTGCTAATTTTTTCCTTTTGCGTACCCTAGGGTATTAAAGATCAAATCAAGAAAATGAGATATCAGCTCTGAAGTTTTCGCTTTTATAGCACTATCCCGTGGGTGCATTTTATTTTTCAAAGATTTTTGTTTATTTTCATTTATTTTGTTTTAGATGTTCATTCATGGCTTCCGAAGCTCATGTAATCCTTTTTGCCACACCACCTTTCCCTATCTTTGCGTTGAAAGGTATTGAGGAGCTCTACGTTGTTGTCCATGCAATTTTTTCTATATCTATCCCAGGTTGATCGTTATTCTATATTTTTCTCGATGAATGTCTTGGACATTACTTGGATGTTTTGGCAATTGGAAGGGTGAAACTTGAATCTTTGCACTTCATTTTAGTATCACATCATTCAATAATTCCACTTGCTCAATGTGATTCCGGTTGTTCCAAATAGGAGTTTAGGTGTTCATGGTGCATCGGTCTACTATTGCTTTATCAAGATTCCTTTGATTCAATCAGTTGACTCTTTTACATCTTAGTTTTAGTAGTAAACAAAAGTATCTTCCTTGTTTCTACCGTGATTCGTGTCTCTCCAGTATTACCCATAGTGCTCTCCGCTCTTTTCGTAAAGGTATCATTTTGATGTTGTAGGGTTTCCGGTCCCAATCTGGTTTTCTTTCTCACCTTTCATTCTTACATTTGTACATGAGTACCTAATTAGGCCCTTGTTGCCGACCCATCTTTGCTTTCTTGTATGACATTTTTCCTTAGTGTTTTAGCTACTTCCTCTACTTCCCTCATCTTATAGTGCTGAAAGGTAATGTATTATGTTTCACTTAATTAATTACATCATATTGGTTAATTAATTAAGTCACTTATCACTTTAGTTACTTAAGTTAAACTTAGGCACATTAATAATTAATTATTTATTAATTATTAAGTGTGCACACTAGGGTTTCCTTTAGGGTTATGCATACATTGCTTTTATAAAGCAATTCATCTCATGTAATTTCTCAATTCCTGAATAATATCAATTTGCACATCTTCATGCAAAGCTCTTATTTTTTTCTAGTTTTCTCTTCTATGGAAGGTTTTTCTGGTTTGCATGTCTGATCTTGGTTTCTAACACTATTGCTTGAAAATATCAACCATGCAGTTGTAGGGTAGGTATTATCATCCTTTACTTGAAATTTATTATTGACCTATTTAATGATGAGATAAGAATCCCCATAAATTTGAATTTTGGTCATATTCCATTGAACAACCATTTTTAGTCATGTGCAACTATCAAACTAGGTATGGGGAATAGTTCAAAAGGAGAGCAAGGAAAGAGCTATGTTCAACGTGAGGGGAATCAACCGGTGCATCACGACATAGGGATATGGGAAAAATAGAGGGGATGAATAAGGCTTCATACTCTACCATGTTATTGGTACACAAGAAAGCCAATATAAATTATTTAGGGATGAAATCACCTTGTGGGGTGGTAAAGAAAATTCCTGCCCCTCATCCATTTTTTTCTAATATGATGCATCAAAGTAAAGCTTCCATAATGATTTTTTATTGATTATAAAGATGGATTCATTGGGAAGATAAATGATCAAAGGAGATTTAGCTAGGTGGTTTTCAACAAATTTTCCCTTGATGGCCTTTTGATCCATATATTCTATGTCAAAATTGCTTAAACATGACCTGTTTATCCATGTGTCATGTGAGAGATGTTCTTGTTAGAAGATATTTAAGAGGATCCACCTTAGAGATGAGCTTAGTTTGATGGATGAGCATATAGTGTTGAAGCTTTTGGGAGTTGAAGATGACAACTAAACATGATTTCTCCATAGGGGTGTAGTTAATCTCATAGCCCACCAAAGTGTGACTAATACTTAATAGATAGCTCTCTCTTGTTCATTTCATCATGTTGGGCAAGGAGTTCCCCTAATGATACTAAGGTGGTGGATATGTATTAAATGAGTGATTTACCTAGAATGGGAGGCATGAGAATTGATGGTGTAGCTAGATACTCCTTTATTTTTTTGAAGTCTTCTTGACATGAATCATCACACTGATAGGTGATATTCTTGTGGAGGAGATGTACGAACATTTGATATTTATCCACAAGTTGGGCAATAAGTTTCTGATAGCCTATAGCTTACCTTGGATACTTTGCAATTGCCTAAGGATTTTAGGTGGAGGCATATCCATAATATCATTAACCTTTGCAAGATCAACTTCTATTCCTCTTTTGGAAATAATGAATCCAAAAATCTTACCTGAAGTGACCAAATACGCATTTCTTGGTATTTAACCACAACTGATACTATGTGAGGTGATCAAAGATTTGTTCAATAATTTTTGGATGTTCTTCCCTTGGCATAGTCTTCCCTATTAAGTCATATACATAGTCCTCTATGATGATATGGAGGATATCATGGAATATGAGGGTCATAACCCTTTGATAGATAGCTCATGTGTTCTTTAGACCAAAGGGCATCACTTTGTAATTGAAGGTTCCCAATGGGGTGGTGAAGGCAGTTTTGTGTTGATCCTCAGTAGTAATATGGATCTAATTGTATCCTAAAAATCCATCCATAAGTGATAAAATAACATGGCTTGTTGTAAGGTCCACAATGATGTTAATGTTGGGAAATGAAAAATCATCTTTTGGACAAGATTTTTTTAGATAGTTGAAATTAGTGCATATGTAGACACCCCCAATCATCTTGGAAATGGGTATGGGTACAATGTTTGAGACCCATTATAGATATTTGATCAAGTGGATGAAACCCACATCAAGTAGCTTTTTATAGTTTTTCTTTCACCAAGAGTGTTATTCGTGGATTTATCTTTCTAAGCTTTTACTTTTCTGGTTTAGCGGCTAAATGCACAACCAAGTGATGAACAACCAATGTTTGGTCTAGACTAGGCATATCAACATAGGACCATGCAAATTTTCTATACCCTTTTTGCAAGTTATCTAAGATAACTTTTCCTTCTTTTAAAGAGAGGGTGGTGGAAACATAGGTGATCTTAGGCTCTACTTTTGTACCCAAATTGATGTCTTGAGTTTCTTCAATCAAGATAGTGGATCTTTCAAGTCTTTTTGGATGCATAAGGGGAAGATGAATAAGTGGAACATTTCTCTAGAGTTATCAAGATTGAGGTCACCATCTATGCTAATCCACATCCATTTGAATATTGTAGGGTGACCTCAATCTTGATCCAAAAAGACATTGATGGAGGAATTTGAGACATTGATGGTAAGTGGTCACTTTTGTACCCAAATTGATGGAAGATGTAGGGGATCAATGCCTTTGTGGAGGAATTTGAGAGATTTATAGTAAGTAGAGGGGACAACCTACATAGCATGAAACCATGGGTGATCGAGGAGGAGGTTATAGGGAAGGTCAAGATCAATAATATGACAAGTCGTGTACTACAATGTTGGACCCACTTGAATATGAAGACATATCATGCTCTTATAATCTCTCTCTACATTATCATAGGCCTTGATAGTGATCATGTGAGGCTCTAAATCCATTATGGATTGTTCCAACATTTTGATAAACTTCAATGTACACAATTTTAAGGTAGAACCATTATCAAGTAAGACTCATTTGACTTTGTGCTTTGTGATGAGGACCTCCATATGTAATGCTCATTTATTATATGGGTCAATGGGTAGCATGTCATTCTCACTAGATGCAAGCTAATAAGTGGAGGAAAGATGGCCCACAAGTTCTTGGAAGTATTTGAGGTCATTATCATTAGGAACATGGGACTCTTGCAAAGCTCAAACCAATATTTCTCTATGGATTGATGATGACTTGAGAAGCTCAAGGATTGACATTTGTGTTGGATTCTTCCCAAGGTGATCAAAGAGGTTATACTTGGAGATTTTTGATGAGGAGGTGGATGGTCTAGAAATGGTGACCCTGCTATGGAAAGTATTGACAACACATTTAGGATCTTTGGGCTTGATTTTAATCATAGAAACTTGTGAAGGAACTTGTGTAATGCATTTGATAATATTATCATAATTAAAAGGGACTTTATTGTAGCTAATATGATTAGTGCAATTCCCTTGGGTTCTCACTTGATTAATATTGGTGGATGGGGATGGTTGACCTTGAGAGTGTTTTGGAAAGGAATTTATATTACATTCTAAATTAATCATTTAGTGAAGAGGATAACACTCCTACTTCAATTTCACCCTTATCAATAAGGTCTTCGATGCAATTTTTGAGCTTCATGCATTTGTTCTTGGAATGACCTTTGATCCTATTGTAATCATAATATTTGGTTACCCCTTTTTTTATTATCTCATCAAATTTTGAAGCACAATGAGTTTGTAAATGGAATGACATTTCTTGATTTAAATTTTAGATAAAAATATTGATGAGTTATTTTTTTTGCATAGACCAAGGAAGATAGCTATAAATTCCTCTCCATCATTATAAATATACTGCAAAAATTTATTTGTTATGTTGTTTAGCATTGCAAAGGTCCAACATAGTGAACTTATGTTCCACATTTTAGGATAAGTGGGAAACAAATTTCTTTGCTAGATCAGAGAAGATTGAGACCAAACCTTGGGGAGTTGCATGAGCCATTCCAAGGCCTATCCTTCCAATCTCTAGGGAAACAAATGTAAAAGGTATTGATCATTATAAGCCACTTATTGGCATGCCATGAAAAATTATTTGACATGATCACAAGGGTTCACCCTTCCCTTTATACTTTTCAAACTTGTGGATCTTAAAGTGTTGAAGGAAAGGCACCATTGAGATGGAATGATCAAATGGGTAGGGGTACAAGTCATCGAACTTTTTTTTTTTTGTGGTGCCTAAATGTAAATTCTTGAGGGAAAATTTTGTTTCTCCCTACTCTTGATTGAGAACATATGAAGGTTGGGTAACTAATTGATTAGAACTTGGTGGCATAATTTATTGGATATGGGGGTGAGAATTAAGGTATGATGGATTTGATTTGGGTTAAAGGAGAAAGAACTAATATAAGAGGACAATTAGGGTTAGGTGGTGTGGTATGTATAAGGTATGGAGTATACATAAGATATTTTTCAGAGGTAGGATGAGGAGGTTTGTGGTATGTATGAAGATTGAGGGATATAAGGATGAGGTTCTTGAGAAATATGGGACATTTGAGAATGGTTGAGGAATATAGGTGGAGGATGGTTGAGGGGCATAAGAAGAAGATGATTGTGGGATATAAAATGAGGATGGTTGAGGGATATATGAGGATGGAGGTTGAGTGGTCATGACAAGTGTCTTAATCCTATAACATGAGACAACTAACAAACTAACTACCTAGGAATAAAGTATTACAAGCTAGATAAGATAAGTTCTAGAAATGACAACTGAGACTTCTAGAAAGAATCTTATATCCTAAGTAAACTTAACATGTGAATATGTCCCCTAATTCCCTAGTGAGTGAATTTACTAGGTACAAGACATTTATTCACACCAACACCCCCTTAAGTGCAACTTAGGGAGAAGATTATAATGCAAACTATGCAAAGATGAAGATAAGGATGGGTCTTGGCTATGAGGCTGTGTTAGGTACCCATTTACATTGCAAATGGAATACAATCAATATCTCACAAACAAAGAAAAGGAGAAAACCCAATGGGACAAAACTCCTCTCCAAAAGAGAGAAAAGAAAAGAAAACAACACATGATGTATGCAGGATTCAATGATAGCCCCCAAGGACTACATCCATCATGTATATACAATAAATGATCCCCCATAAGAGGGAAAAAGAGAGACAATATATCCCCTCCATAATGAATAATCACCTACAAATATGGTTAGTGTTTGAACTTCAAACAATGTTTTCCAAATATAGTCAAATTTAATATCAAAATTCAACTCTCAGACCTCCTGATCACAATGGTGAGGTCAATTTAGGCTCACAGTGCCCTAGTTTTTCAACTACCTCTAGATCTTGCAACTAAAACCCTCAAATTGAAAACCTCATAGATCAAGCAAAACATAACCAAATTTGATGAAACAAAAGGAAAACCTAACTTTCTTTGACACCCTGGATTCACCCGTGAGGTCCTTGAAACCCCAAAATGTACCCAAAAAAATCTTCAAGCCAACATGAAACCCTCATATCTAGGAAGGAATTTGCAACACTAGAGCTCTGATACCATGTGGGAGTTAATGGTGACTCCTCAACACCCCCAAGAATAGTTGCTAGACCAAAATATATTCCACAAGAGAGAAAATGGCAAGAATACTTGCTTCAATACTGTAAGATGAATATCATTGAATATTGGTTGAATATACAAATTTACATGAGATTCCTTGCTTATAAAGGCAAGGTGATAGATAGGATTAAACAAGATCATGAAAAGTGTCTTAATCCTATAACATGAGACAAGTAACAACCTAACCACCTAGGAATAAAGCATTACAAGCTAGATATGATAATTTCTAGAAATGATAACTAAGACTTCTAGAAAGAATCTTATATTCTAAGTAAACTTAACATGTGCATATGTCCCATAATTCCCCAGTGAGTGAATATACTAGGTACAAGACATTTATTCACACCAATAGTATGTGTGGAGGATGAACAAGGGACATAAGACAAAGCAAAGACATGTTGGGATGAAGGAGTTTGAGATAGGTTGGAGGATGGGATAGAAGAAGAAATGGATGATGGAATGGATGTAGAGATATGAGGTATAGCTCTAAGAAAATGGGCCATGGTTCATGGCACAGATGACTGCATTGGAGTAGAAGGTATATTGAGTGGGATTTATAAAGTGGATATAGGATTATAACCTAAAATTATGTAGGTTTGGTAGATAAAGTGGGGACATAATTTTGAGCGGATGGGATTTGAACCAACATGCTATTACCAAGGATTGCATCTTCTACTTGTGACAATAAACCCCACTGATTCTCAAAGGTGGGTTTAGGGGACTTTTGTCTAAAATACCTCCTAATTTAGACATACCAAAGTTGTGGGGGAGTTTGGCACCTTAATTTATGAGCTCTATCAAGAGAGTCATTCCTATAATCTATTGGTTGTTTAAAACATATTTATTTTCAAGGTTTTTCATGAAGTAATGAGTCCTTCCTATAGTCTATTACTTTTTCATTTGATTTTTTTGGAAGATTTGGTGGATTTGATGTCTCTCCTCCGAGATTTTAGTAATGAGGATTAAATCATACCATGCATTCTTTTAGTCCAATATATTCATTGTTCCATTTGTTTCTTACCTTAAAATTGTGTGACGAGCATGAAGGTGAGTTATATGGATGTGATTGGTTGGATGAAGCTAAGTTTAATTGGATGTCTCCAAAATGCAAGGACACAGTTAAATTAATTATATGATTACTAAATGGGTAGTTGATTGTATCCTCTTAACTATGGCCAAGATCATATGTTTAAAGTTTTTTTGAATGGATTTTCCTACTTGAGATAAGCTAAGTTCTCAAGCTAATGAGATGTTGGTGAAAAATATACCTTTGGCTCAAGATGAAATAGTTTGAATAATGGGGTTACTAACTTTAGATAGGAAAAGTTCTCAAGAAAGCCTTACAATGGGTGGTTTAATAGGATTTAGGATCTTAATTGAGTTTTTGAGGTTGGATATGTGATACTAGATGGTATAAGTGTTAATTTGATGTGTTTAATTACATCCTTGTTCTAAAAGGGTGGTGTTTTGACTCAACTTATGATGTTCAAGGTGACAAATGTGATTTTTTTATTGGATATGATGTTGAAAATATTTCGATCGTAGTTTTGGAGTCAAGAGGACAATACCTTTTTTTGGACCTAGATTTTTGCTCTCTAGATTTTGTATAAGGGTAAATCCATCAAACCACAAAGTGGATTGACCGATTGAAAACACATCCACTAATCTAAAGTTGGATAGTTTTCAAGTGATTTTAGTTCAAAAAATTTGAAGGAAGATTGATCTTTTGAAACACATAGTAGGTTTATCAATTTCGACACAGGTTCATTGAACTAGAGTTTGACAAAAATTTGAACGAAAAACACTAATTTTAACTAAGATAAAAGGGTATGTGCAGGATAATGGCGGGCCAAAAAGTGGCAATGAGGAAAAAAACACGTCTTTCATCGACCGAAAAACGTGAAAAGAACATGTTGACTTTTTTTAGGCTCGGGTGTCACCATACCAAACACCAAACATAGTTTTACAAATCATATATTCGATCCAAATCGGATATCTGATTTGCAAAAAACATATATAAAAAACGTCTATCGTTGTTTTGAAGTCATTTGGCAGTGAAGAACCCGTGGGCGCACAGTGCATCCATTCTTCGCGTAACGGATATCCGATTTGGGCTAAATTCGATTTGGAAGGGTAAGTTTTTTTATTTTTATTTAATTTGATTCAATTTTGATTTAGATTTGAATAATTTCATATGGTTTTTGTTGATTTTTTTTTAAAATAGGGTTTTTGATTGAGTTTTTGTGAAAAAATTGAGTTTAGAATATATTTTGATAAAAAAAATGAATGTTTTTCATGGATTTTTTTTCACAATAGGGTTTTTGATTGAATTTTTATGAAAAAATTGAATTGAGAATGGATTTTGATAAAAATAAGATTTTTTGTGGATTTTTTTCAAAATAGGGTTTTTGATTGAATTTTATGAAACAATTGAGTTCATAATGGATTTTGATAAAAAAAAAGTTTTTAATGGATTTTGATTTAAAAATAGTGTTTTATTTATATTGTCTAATTTTTGATTAATTATTTTTTAACTTTATTCAGGCATTATGGCTGCCAAAAATGAGAATGTACAAATTCCACCAGTTGAGAATGAAAATCTACCAGCTAAGAATCAAAATGCAAAAATGCCAAATGCTCCACCACCTTCGCAGCCATCAATTGAAGACTTAATTCATGAATAATTACAAATGTAGAAACCCTCTCCACCCAACATAATGCCTTTCATTCATGGCGAGAAACCATGAAGGAATATTATGCATGTGGATTGTCTTATGATGATGTGAAAGATCTCCAAATAACAAAAGCCCAAATAGCCTCTTTATTTATTAACCCCAGCATTGGTTTGCTAGTTAATGTTAACAAACCAAAACTCTCTATAAAATGGTGCACGCATAGGGGCATAGTAGATAATTTTTAGGATCGTTGGTGTATGGTTTTAGATAAACCACCCAACAATAATCTTGATGTACCTTTTTACTTTATTAAAAAATTATATGCTGAGTTTTTGTTAGGGCATCATTTCAATTACTTTGACATTAAACCCTTTCAGGGCGTTGGTAGAGGTATGCCTTAGGATAGATTAGAGCTATTAAAGTAGTTAGGCACCCACATCCCTCCCCTTCCTGCACCTCGATTCCATCTTTATCTAGATATTCTGGCGAAGGATGCAGTCCACTACCAAGGCTTCATATGGGTGTTCACTCTTTGAGTGAGATGCTTTGGTTTCTTTCCCCATGTAGCACAACCCGGTAAAGCTCCAACCACAATCTAGTGATTTTAGCTGATGGTTCAAGTACTCGCATCATCATCCTCCTCGAGGTCCACATATTTGTGGCACCCACATATTTACCATCGTGCCAACAAATATGCTTGGGTCCTATTGCAACCCTGAGCATCGGTGAACGCTGTTATGACATCGGGATGTGGAGATTACCATGAGATCACCTGCCGGGGAGTGGAGCACACCTACAGAGTCCTCTCCTGCTAAAGAGGTGGACATTGGAGTAGTTACACAGGTAACATTTAAGGTATAAATTCATAACTTTCATTTTTTTTAAATGAATATTAATAAGAGATAGTATCAAGTACTAATATTTATTTACAAGGTCTATTTAACAGTTAATCTCTGAGGAGGAGCTCACATAGGTGACTGATAGCACCCTTAGGGCCATTTCATTTTGCCTCGACACACACACAATATGTATTTTCTCACTCACTCATTTACATTTTTTTACTGTATATTTGCTTGTCATTTGAATTGTCAATAATGAAATTATATATTAACTTATATGTTTATCTTACTCTCTACTTGTAGCAAACACCTAGTGCGAGCGAGGTGTGACGCTCTCCAAACTATGGAGGCACGATCTTAGATAGGGAAAGGTAATTGAACTCAAATTTGATTGAATTAAAACTTATAAGATCTTTTATTGATTATGCATACATTGACATAGATTAGTAGTTTCATATGTACTTGTCATTTTTATGTACAAAGGTTGTGAGCTATACATCATTGTTGATAAGTGCCACAACACCCGAAGGAGTAGGTATTCGAACACCTGAAGGAGGAGGTGTTGAAACACCTCAAGGAGGAGGTGTTGAGACACCTAAAGGAGATATAGAAAAATATCAACCTAAAGAGGTATGTGTTTATTTTATTTTGTGCTTGGTAAATATGTTCTTATTACTGACAATTCTATTCTAACTTGGATCAATTTCATGTTTTTGTTCACATATATAGATTGACGTTACAAAAGTTGGTTTAGTTAGTTCTTTGAGAGGGGTATATTCTAGGACTCCTGACCCTTCAAAGAGACGTATATTTCAAGTTGTGATAGGTCAAATCTATGCGCTAGAATGCGAGCAGCAAACAAAAGAGTGCAAAATAACACTAAAAACAACCTACACCTCAAGATTAGCCTAGTTGGATTCAACACAAAATAAAGACAACAAATGAAACCTTTTACCTTTGGTTGACCCTTTGATCTTTGGTGTTGTATGCTCCTTGGATGGCACAAGATGCAAGCTAGATGATGATATGAAGATGGATGCAAGTGGGTGCAAGCATGAAAATGTCTAAGTATGGATTCTAGGAAAATTTTGCAAGAGTTTGGCTACAATGCATGATCCTCCCCCAAATGAGAAAAAAGAGGGGGTATTTATAGAGAATTTGAAATTCTCTTAGGGAAATGGGTGGTCAAGATTGAGCCACCAAGATCAAGATGTAGGGCTAAGGTGAGTTGAGAACCCACAATCCCTCACATCTTGGCATATGGCATGTGATGTGGCTTAAAAGGGTGATGTGTATATGAGGTGGAAGGATAGTACATAGTACCTTGGGATTCCTCCTCATCCCCATGTGGGTGAGAGGACATGTGGGGAATTAAAAATTTCTCAAACATTCTCCTGGGGATGAGAGAAGGAATTTTAAATCCCAAGGGGTGCATTGGGGGATTAAATGTGAATTAAAAATTCACATGGGGAAGGGAATGTTTTATGTGGTACCTCTCCCCATGTGGGTGAAAGGACATGTGGGGAATTAAAAATTCCTCAAATATTCTCATGGGGATGAGAGAAGGAATTTTAAATTCCAAGGGGTGCATTGGGGGATTAAATTTGAATTAAAGATTCACATGGGGAATGGAGTGCTTTATGTGGTCCTTATCCCCATGTGGGTGAGAGGACATGTGGGGAATTAAATTTTTTTCAACTATTCTCATGGGGATGAGAGAAATAATTTTAAATTCCAAGGGATTAGGGATGACCTAGTTAAATAATTAAGGTTGTGCAAGTACTTGATTAGACTAATTAAAGACACTTTAGAAGCAAGTGGAAAATTATGGAGGATGGGACCCTAATGATGATTAGGGGTGTGCATATCTTAATCATAAATTAATTATGACTAAGAAAGAGGGTTAGATTGCTAAAAAGGATTAGAAGCCAACTTGCAAAAGTTGGAGGATGTGACAATGAGAGAGAAAATAAGGAATTTAAAAAATAAATTTCAAATTTCAAAAGACAATATGACTAAATTATATAAAGTGATGCATTTATTTAATTACACTTTGCATAAGTTTACTTAGGCATATTTAATTCCTAAGTTTTAGGTTCTTATCTTTATCTTTTGAGCTATCTTGTTGCTCAAGATAAGATTAGGTTTAGGCATCTTTTCTTTTCATAGAAAATCATTATCGTATGAATTATTTGAACTCTCGAATAATAATATTTGCACATCTTCTTGCAAATCTCTTTACTTTTTTTCTCTTCTATGGAAGGTTATTCTAGTTTGCGTCGATCTTGGTTTCTAACATGGTGTCGGGCCTTGGTTGTAGCCCCTTCCCAAATTTTTGGAGAGATTCATTGCGAGAGTTCATTTTGGGATTCTCGAAGGGGTTTCATACCTCAAGTTTGTCTCTCCATTTGGGTGCTCTTGCATGGTTGCTTTCGGTGCACATTGGAGGAAATATGAGCTCATATTCAAGTTCAGGGTTGTCGAAAAAGTCAAGATTGACTTTTGTTTTGCCTAAATCTGACATTTTATGCCAAAGTTATGAGGGTTTGAAGATCTGTCAGATCTGGGAGATCACGAAACTACGGTGTGTTTTAAGGCAAATCCCGAACCTGCATCATCCCGGATCGAGCATCAAGAGACAAAAATGACATATTACATCCTATTTACGTGTCCGAGGAGCTTTGAGGCAAAATTTATTCGAGGAGGCCGTATGGTGCATTATTATGAAAGCCCCTATGCATGATTAAAAAAAAAATTCAGCCTTCACCGCGAGTGCGGGCGTTACCACGGTGGCGAACTTAAGCTGACCTGACCCACTTCTGAGCTTCCGGTGGGCTTGATAGGCTGCGTGATTGGGCTCCCTTACCATCTGCGGTTCACTCCCTCCCGGCCCGGCAACTGCGGTGCGATTGTTTGTTTTGGTATTTGGGACTAGTAGTAGTCAAGCTCCACCAACCCCATGCCCACTATGCCTTGGCTATAGGTCATATCACAACCTTTGGTGAGCTCGCGACTAAGAGGAGTGGCGGCGGCTCATCCAGCCACCTTTGCCCGATACGCCCACCGCGGTGGTGGCGGGTTCTTTTGCAACCTTTTGACCTCGCGGTCATATGGTAGACCAGGGCTAGTCGCCCGGTGCTATTTTTTTGCGCCATTTTTGGCTTATGAAGACCACGGTTGCCCCCATCACGGGGCATTTTTTTCATTTTGGCATAACTTTTGATCTCGAAGGCAGATTTTTTGAAATGAGATATCACTGAAAAGCTGGCGAGCCCAATTTTCTAATGGTGCAGTTTGTTTCTAGAGATTTTGTTGTTTGATGGATTTTTTTTAGTTGAAGTCAGATGTTCATATTTAAACCCGAGGGCATATCTCTTATTTGGGTGCTTCATTTTTGTCATTTATGCGGCGTTGGAAAGTTGATTCAGTTCTCTACATAGATCTGAGGTCTATTTATATTTTTTGTTTATGCATGTTTTTTATGCTCTCCTTTTACAATCGTTGGGTTATTGTAATAAATGAACTGAGATAAAGTTCCATTCGGGGGGGTTTCTTGCATAATAATCTGATTAGAGTGTAGTTTTCACTTTGATCACCATATTCATATTGTTTTGATGGAAAATCTCATGGGTTATCTGGTCTCCTTGTTTCTTTTGGCCATATCTTTGCTTAGCTAGACACATCGTTGCTTCACATCGGTTCACACTTTAGATTGAGAGCCTATGGTTAATGATCTGCATTGGATCCATCTCAGTTTTGAGGGCCATGTTTTATGGTTAATGTTCCAGAATCTTTATGGTACTCATCCCCATGGAAGAGGTTTATTCTCAGTTTGGCATCAGCATCGAGATACACTGCTTCCAGATTCTATCATCATCTCATCTATTGTCGCTTCACAGATTCTAAGGTTGTTCTAGTTTGTGAGAGTTTTCCTGGTGTTAAGGTGGCATCGGTCTGGCTGTTTAGCATCATGATTCTTAGTCAATCATTGACTCTCATCACGGTTTCAATAGTAAACATAAATATCTTTCCTTGCTTTGCCAGAATCGGGGTTCGATGTTGCTCCACAATGTTCTTCTAGTGCTTCTTCTTAGCGATCATCTCATTGTAGGGGGGTTTTGTCCCACTGGGTTTTCCTTCTCTACCTCATCTTGCATTTGTACATGAGTACCTGATCAGGCCTTGTTGTCGGGACTCATATTTGCATTATCATTTTGCTTCTCCCTAAGTTGCACTTATGGGGGGGGGGTGTTGGTGTAATTAATTATTAATTACACATTTGCATAAGTTTACTTAGGTATATTTAATTCCTAAGTTTTAGGTTCTTATCTTTATCTTTTGAGCTATCTTGTTGCTCAAGATAAGATTAGGGTTATGCATCTTTGTTTTTATAAAGCAAATCATTATCTTGTAATTATTGAATTCTCGAATAATATTATGTTGCACATCTTCTTGCAAATCTCTTACTTTTTGTTTTTCTCTTACGTGGAAGGTTATTCACGGTTTACAAATCGATCTTGGTTTCTAACAAAAGTATTTATTAAATTAAATACTTTGAGAGACCTTATGGAAGACATGAAATATTAATTAAATGGGTGATTTAATTAATACCGACAAAGAGGACGATTTGAATGAGCAAAGGGATGATTAAGGATATGACTTTAACCATATGGAAGTGGTCAAATTTGGATGTCTACACAAGTAATCAAGATTTCAATTTTAGAGTTCAATTATAATTCAATGTGTATTGATTTTATGTTAATTATTCAATTTTGTATTATATAGTATAACTAATCTCAATTGTGGTTTGACTTTTTCTTGTGCAGCTACCTTGAGCCAACGAGTGCTTCAAAGAGGCTCCATTTTGATGTGATCCACTAGTAGTTTAGAGGATAGAATGAACATTTGGCATGTAAATTTTGAATAGATCTTGAGATGGCATATGCCACATATTGTAAAACTTTTGAGTTGGTGTTGATGCCATTTTTTTATATGGAATACACTTAATTATTGGATAATTTGATATATGAGAAGTTGACAATCAGTAATTTCCTCCTCATGTGCATGATTAAACTCTTTGAAAAATTCAATCAAGTGAGCAATGGTTAAATATCAATGTACAATAGCATAAAAAGAATGGTTAAATATTATGTCGTTTATATTCATATTGCTGATTACATTGCATTGCACATCTTTCAAACTCATTATTTCACATTGCATAAGTAACAACTAGATACTCATATGATTAACCCTGCACCATCTATTTTCTTCTTTGTCAACTTTCCCATGCCTTAGTAAATTTGGTGGTCCATTTGTAACCATCAATTTTTTTATATAACATAAATTCACCTTTTTCAAAAAATTAATATGGCTAGACTCCCATATGAATACTAATAATATATCATATGACCATTCTTCATATACTTACTAGAACTTTGTGTCTTCTTAGATGAGCCAAAAGTTGTTGCCCAACTACCTCTGCCTTCATCAATGTTCCATATTTTAATCATTCCATCCCAAGATGTTGTGACCATTTGTTGACTAGAAGATTCAATTATTTGCAGGCATGAAATGACATCATCATGCACTTTGACCTAGAAATTTAGGAAAAGAATACTATTAAAAGTTGTGAGCTCTGTGAAAAATAGATTTTTATCTGACTGCAACACCATCTAAATATGGATTCTTTTAGAAAATAAAAAGCAAGACATAACTTTTAAACAAATAATTTAATCACAATGTATTTTTCACAAAGAAAATTTGTATAAACCGCTTCTCCATAATGGCTAGTATAGAAAATAATTGCATTGGTAGAACAAAACTCCAAAACATTTCTGATTTCCTTGATTAATTGAATCTTAAGTAGAATCCCCACAATAATTATGTTTTACATAAACCGATAGGAAAACAACATTGCTTGGAAAGTGCATCTCTAATATTTTATGTTCCTTGTACAATAATTTAAATACATTTGAAGAAGTTATATGAAAATATAGCTTCTTAAATTCTTCTTTAATTTGAAGGTTAGTTTTGATAGTGAGTAATTTATTTCATAGATGGATTTTAGCTTTTGCTTGATTGTTGTGCATTGTACTTTCTTCTATAAATAAAATGAGACATGCTAATGCACATTTTCACTATAATTTCTCTATTTTCTTCCTCAACATATCTCTGTCTTGGGCTTTGATACAACCCTGTCAGGGTCTGTCCTAATCACATTTAGCCCAAATCAAAAAGAAAAGTTCATGCATTGCTTCTCCCTACACTAGCAGACCCTGGCTAGAGGTTTTATTTGATATTGTCAACAAACATACATCTGGTTGTCTGAATGAATGGGGGAGTTACAGCCTTCCCAAGCAAGAGGTCATGACAACCATCAAAATTATACACCACAAACACTATTTCTTTCCCTGTGAGTAAAGGATAAGTGTACTTAAATAAGGTGTAATAGTAGAGAGAATAATATTGTTTAGGTAAAATTTGTTCTCAATCTCTAACTCAGGAAGGGATATTCCCATAGAATTTTATTCTCAATGAAAGTTGGTAGATTTCTATATCCAAAAGAGTAAATTATTTAAATACAATTGGCCTTTTCAAGCTTTTTATTTTCTACCACCTCAGTCCATATCAACTTTGGAACATTTTATATATGGGTCTAAGAAATCTTTTAGTAGACTTAAGGATTTGTTGCATTTGTCAACAACTTATGTTCTCAGTGCATGAAAAAGTGAGGATTTATCAAGGACTTTAACATTTGGATTGGTTATCTTTGTGAAGAGAGTCTAGAAGGAATTGGTTAAACAAAAGAATCTATTCTTATTTGTTAATATAATTCCATCGCATTAATGTTTTGACTTTATATAGAACAACAAGAAGTTCATAAACTAGGAAACACTTTACAGGTATCTGCAGAATGTGAAGATAAAGTTTATCAGTCTATCATTGGTCACTGATTTTAAGTCTAACTTGTCAGAACTGATTAAAGCAATTCAAGACTTATGTCATAGGATGAGAACATTTGACCATAGGCTCACTGATAAATGCAATGATCCTTAACTAAATTATTCATACAAATTTCTTAGATTTGGAATAATTCAATGAAAATCAGCCAAAACATTTAAACAAGATATTTAGATCTAAAACATTCACGGATGATAAATAGATCTACACATATAAGTTGGTTGGAATAGAGTATTTAATTCAAATAACTCACTTCATGATTACAATTTTTTTTCTTCAATTGTTTGCTCATAACCAAGATTACAATGATCAAAAAAAATTTAGAAAAATATTGGGATGCTGAAATGCCTAAATGCTGAAATCCACTATGCTTGGCATACAGATGCAACCTTTGTGTGAAATTTCCCTCACAAATCCAAACAAGTTTCATCCTCCAAACTCTAGGAAACCAATGGGGTTTCGTCAAAAAATCTCCATAACCTAAGGGTTTTTGTCCTTAGATTCAACAAGTGAACACAAGTGTCCGACTTTGCAATTTTGGATTTGTTGAGATGATGTCCAAAGATTATCCAAACTAATGAAGTTTTATTCCTTATATAGAGGTTGAAGGCCTAACATGGGTCCAAAGTTTCTTGCCATTTTCTCACATTCAAATTTGGGCTCATTAATTGCATTCTTGGTTAGTCGTGGTCATGGGTGGAGTCCATTCAAATGGTGAGGTTTTGTGAAAGTGCATGCTTGAGTGTGGAGATCTAGGGAAATGATTGCTTTAAGTTCAAGCAAATAATTATCCCAAGGTCCAACATCAAGGGTTCAGGCGATGGGATTCTTGGGTGTTAGGACACAAGACAATGGGGATCTAGGGGTTTGAGGATTAGGATACCCCATTGGCTCTTTTACAAACGTAAGACATCATCAAAAGGCCCAAAGATCCAAAGAGGAATGTATGGTTTGAGAAGTGGTGGTCAAGGTATTAGGGTGTTATGCGAATGGAAAGGAAAAATTTCAAAGGCCCACAAGAGAAGGAAGTGGGAGGTGGAGGCACAAGGAATGAAAGAAATGCATGATAGTATTAGAGAGTCTGAAATCCCACCCAAAGTAGGAAAGTGACCCATCTTTCAAACTCAAAGCATTATTTTGTATCATTGTTACATTGGTCTTGAGAGTAGTAGGTTAATATAGGTCTGGACAATACAAAGCCTGGTTTACCTGTGCAGTGTAACAATGGCATATGAATATTTTTCTTTGAAAGCAAAAATGAAAGCTCAGCATCTTGGAATGAAAATTCTTGTTTGCAAAAAAAATGAATAAGAATGAGGGAGGTAGTTCTGGTGTTTGAAGTGATTTAGGAGGTCAGGTTGGTTTTGGGGTATTTGGGTGTTGAAGTGATTTGGGGTTTTAGAGAGAGATGTTGAAGGTACATCAAATTGGTGAGAACGAAGTGTAATGTGTTTTAGTTTGTGGTACTCCTTTGTTTCTCTCCTGGATGTGTGATAAATTCAGGATTCAATGATGTTGAACAATTTTAGAAAAAAGAAAGTTGTGTCATGGGCGCATTCCAGTCAACAGCAAGAGATGCAGCTTAGCCTCTTGGAACCAGAAAATACTTGTTTACAAACAAATGAATAAGAATGAGGTAGTTAAGGTGTTTGAAGTTGTTGGGGTTAATTTTTAGGGTGGAAAGGGTTATTAAAATCTGTTTAAATGCACAAAAAAGAATGAAATTACTTCAAACCAAGTTTGTGAACAAGTTAACTATGTTGCCCACTAGTTTCCCTTAAGAGTCCAAAGTGCTAAAAGGAAGCAATCTTTGAAGGGCTATTTCTCGGACACCGTGATGCTTACAGAATCTCCATCCAAGGCTATGGAATTGTGTTGGGACCACCTACAAAAACCTCTCTTAGTTTTTGCTATCTTGGAGGCGTTTTCCTATGGTGATGACTTTTTAGTGGAGGGAAAAGCTCCTAGATGCAAGCAGTGTAAAGTTGCAAAGTGTTGCAACTTTCATTCCACAATTCGTACGACCAAACGGACTATTCCAACACGTCCGTATGGGTACTTTTACACTAGGGATGGTCCTCTCTTGCACCCAAATAAGCCAAATCACTCTGAGCTACATTGGACTAGCGATTTCCCTTATGAGTCCAAAGTGCTAAAAGGTAGTAATGTTTGAAGGTCTATTTATTGGAGACCGTGATGCTTATAGACTCTCCGTCTGAGGATATGGGATCGTGTTGGGACCATCTACTAAAACCTCTCTCGGTTGTTGCTATCTCGAAGGCGTTTTCTTGTGGTGATGACTTGTCAGTGGAGAGAAAAGTTGCCAGATGCAAGCAGTGTAAAGTTGCAAAGTGGTGCAACTTTCATTCCGCAATGCGTACGACCAAACGAACTATTCCAACACATCCATATGGGTACGTTTATGCTAGGGATGGTCCTCTCTTGCACCCAAATATGACGAATCACTCTGAGCTACATTAGACCGACGATTTCCCTTAAGAGTCCAAAGTGCTAAAAGGAAACAATCTTTGAAGGTCTATTTCTCGGAGACCGTGATGCTTACAGAATCTTCGTTCAAGGCTATGGGATAATGTTGGGACCATCTACAAAAAAATCTCTTGGTTTTTGCTAATTCAAAGGTGTTTTCCTATGGTGACGACTTTTCAGTGGAGGGAAAAGTTGCCAGATGCAAGCAGTGTAAAGTTGCAAAGTGGTGCAACTTTCATTCCACAACTTGTACAACCAAACAAACTATTCCAACATGTCTATATGGGTATGTTTATGCTAGGGATGGTCCTCTCTTGCACCCAAATACACTGAATCACTTCGAGCTACATTGGACCGAGTCAAATTAGGTGAAAAATTGATGAAGACACAAGGGAACAATCAAAAACTCTTTGCAACCTGCCTATTTGAGGCATCTAGCAAGATTATTCTGACCTCTTTGGACAGTCCAAAACTCCCTTAAAACTTGACAAGCAACTAAATACACATTTCCCTCTTTAACCCCCTTAAACCCTTGTAATAGTGAGAAACTAGTTTTTGCCCAATTACTCCACAATTTTCCAAAACAACAGAAAAAAAATGACTGATTCAAACACCAATATCCAAATTACACAACATATATGAGAAACAACATAGACTCCTTTGGACCAGCATTGACTTCCTATACATTCACGCTTGAATAGGTTACTCAATTAGCCCAAAAATGCAAAGCAACATACCTTCAAACACCACACAAACCCCTAAAACCTTGGTGCAGAAAATAAATTTCCAAGAAAACAAAGATTCTACAATTGGATTCCATTTTTACGGACTTGTAACTGTGAAATCAAAAAACCCTTGTTTTTAGTGTAATTCTTGAGGGTTTATTGGATGTAGCACTTCTACAACCTTTCAGACTTTTCCACCACCTTAGAAACCTTTATTTGGCCCCAATATGCTTAGAAAACAAAGGAACTTCTGGTATCTCAGATATTTTTGCAAACCCTATGGTAAAAACTCTATTTTCAAGTGAAAAAAACCACCATTTTTGGACCTTTAACTCTTCATTTTATTTCAAAACCCAGTTCTCCAAGCCTTCCAATCTTGAAATAACATCAAGACATGTAATAATGTTTCTAAATAAAGTTTTTATACAAAGCAATGGGAAGATAAAACCATGTAAGTGGTTTCCCCAAACTAATTGCCACCAAAACCATTCTTGATAGTTTAAAACCACGAACCACCCCAACGTGTAATTATGATAGCACTCAAGATAGCCCTCAAACCTATTCAAGGCATAGCCTTCAACAAAAATAGTATGTTCATGTTCAGGACTGAAAAGCACCTGTACAAACCATCAAGGTAGCTTAGAATAACAATTCTATATTATTCTAAATGACACAAAATATGATGAGATGGTAATGAAAACTATAAAAGACGCTTAGAATAACCAATCTATATTGTTGTAATATGTTGCATACCTCTTTGAAAGGATCAAAGCTGGCTATTGTTGCAGCAAGTCCATGATCAATCATGCCAGGAATATCACAAAAGTGGGAAAATGAGAAATCTATATTGTCACAATAGAAAAGATGTTAGATGAACATATCTATATTAATCTAAACAACCTGAATGATGATGAGTTGGTGATGCAAACTATAAAATACACATACCTTTTCGAAAGGATCAGAGCTGGCTATTGTTGCAGCAAGTCCATGATCAGTCATGCTAGGAATATCGCAAAAGTGGGAAAATGAGAAATCTATATTGTCACAATAGGAAAGATCCTTAGACTAACGTATCTATATTAATCTAAACAACCTGAATGATGACAAGCTAGTGATGAAAACTATAAAAGACGCATACCTCTTTGAATGGATCAGAGCTAGCTATTGTTGCAGCAGGTCCATGATCAATCTTGCCAAAAATATCGCAAAAGTGCATACAAAATATCACTATTAAGGAACACAGCATACCATTTACAATAGTATATAAAATATCAGTATTAAATAAAGAACACTAATGAACTTAATCATAATGAACATAAGCATTCTACCTTCCATTCTTGAAAATGCTATTCAAGTGTGCCTAAAGGTCATCTCTTTGCTTAAGAGTATCCAATATTGCTTCATGATCAACATTACTAATTGTCCATAGTTGTTTTTTCTTTGGTCTGGCATGATACTTCAACAACTTAACTTTTATTGCTATAACAAGGTGTGAATACATGAGAATGGTTTTGTGTTTCTCATTAGTCTTCAAATCGGGTATGCCATTCTTTCTCATCATGTATGTTTGCAACCATGTTCTTGCAACCACAAATTAACTTGTAGGATACACAAAACCATCATCATCTTCCATCGATTGTGTTAGCTTATACTTTACCCGCACACATCGAACCAACCAATAGTCTGATCTCTCTTCATTCCCCTAGTTGCAACATTTGCCAAAACATGTCCTATCTGCTACTAGTGATTTAAAAGTGGAATTACGTAATCAAAATGAAATTTCCATTGTGTCATTTGTCATGGATATTGTTTGGAATGAGAGTTGAATCTTGTGGTACCCATGTATCCACCCACTTACTTGACTCACATTGATCCACTCTGCCCCGAATACAACTCTAACAAAACAAACTAACTCTAGGTGTCCAAATGGATTAAATGCATACCATCTGAGCTTGAAATGAATGCATCTTTGAAGAATATTTGATTGTATGACAATCGAACTTTTTCCTCCACTATACCCTCATTCTCTAGCACGTACAATTATAATGAACCCGAAGAATGCTGCGCTGAAATTGAATCAGAATTGTCCCTCCTTGTGACAATCTTTGAACTACACCAATCAACTATAGAATGTGCCATGCGGCTGAATTTTCTCTTGGAAATCTTCAATTTCTCCTTAACTAGAGCTCTCTTTACGCATGCACCTGCTCCATCATGCTCCCCTTTCCCATGTCCAGCTTCAAAAAACTCCAAATATGAGGTAGACCCCTATCTACATTCATTCTACTCAACCAATAAAACATACGAGCATTCTTGAATTGACCTATGCAATTATCTGACCAAATTAGATGTCGGCCCAATGCTATATCATGCTCCTGCAAGAACTCAAAAAAATTCTCGAAACAATGTTGGACATACTCAGACGAGTGAGATCTATCATTACTCATATAAAAATGATACTCTTTGATTATCTTTTGATCCTCCTCTATACTATCAGGTGCATGTCTAAACGTTATGTGGACAAAAATAGCAATCTGAATGGAATTGTAATACTGATAGTGTACCTTGTTTTGTGGTTGCAATGTGTAATTTTCTACAAAATCAACCACTAATATAATAGTTCCAATCGGAAAAGAGTCCTTACACATCCTAAATTGTTGATCCAACCACTGAGACCTATGACTATGCCTTGCATACTTGTAGAAAAGATTGTCCTTAAAATCTGAAATAAAATCAGCAACATTGCATTCTTTTGTAACCAACTCACGTCTAGAACTCTCACCTCCACTTTGCAAAGTATATTTGATTATCTCATATCTCTTTTTCTGAACAAGCTTCTTTCCAAATTCATATTTGAAACTCTCATGAAAACATTGAACAAACTTTGACAAGCCACCACATTGTGAGAACTTTTCATTTAAACAATCATTTCTATAGAAAAAGCAACCATCATCTCTAGAACATAAAAATAGATCTAGCAAGTCCCTTGATGATTTGGTCATTACCACTCCTGCAACATTTCATTAGTATGCAAAAGTAGAATGGATGTAACATATAAGCTCATGGTACATTGAAAACTCCACATGGTATTTGCAGCAACAAGTGTATTACAATGATCTTAAAGGAGGCACACAATAAAAGGCTTCAAACCCTCAAAAGTCCTTTCTGAGATTTCACATATTTTGCAGTGTTTCAATAAATTTTTGAACAACATTGTTTTGGCTTGATTCCAAGAAATTTTTAGGATGTGGTGTACGGTCTCGATTGCCAATTCTTAACTTTAAAACATCCTTTGCATTGGGTGATACTCTAGAGTTATCATGAAAAAATTGTTGAATTACCTGATTTACATTATCGGTAAGCTTCTTATCAACATGTGGAAGCCTCCCGACAAAAGCCCATGTATCATTTTGAAGAGGATCATCTATTCTTTCTCTTCTTGCAAGTGCTCTATCCAAAGTTTTACTATTTATGTCAAAATCAATACATTTTTTTCTCATAAAGCGAGCCTTTTTCAATTTATGGCTTACTAGGGCAGTTATAATGACTCTCCGAGCAGTTCTCTTATCCTTATCCTTTTCCTTGTTACTTTTTCCAATAGACTTGAGAGCATTAAAAATATTTTTGACAATAATATAATTTTTTTCGGTCTTCTTGTTCACACAAATCTTCAATTTGGCTAGCAAAGGTCTCGCTTGCATCTTTAGCAATTGTACAAAACCTTGGCATTGCTCGGTCCAATGTCTTATCACTAAAATAATAGTTTGCAGAAATGTCTTCTAGCCCACAACGAACAGTTCATGTTGACCTCTTTCCTTTAAAATTGTTTATAATGTTCTCATCAAATTCAAGTAACCATTTAGGGGTTCTTGAAGGTCTTGAAATTGGAATATATCTTTCTTCCATACAAGGTTCTTCATTTCTCATATAATCTAGTGAAACATAATTTACACTTGCTTCAATATTATGTTCAAAATATTCATTTCTAACATTTTCACCTTGAATATTTTCAATATCAATTTGAATAATTTCATTCCCGATTTCAATATCATGTTCAACATCTTCAAATCCAACATTTTCACCTTGAACATTTTCATTATCAATTTCAATATTTTCATTCCCAATTACAATA
>VDFB02220341.1:0-15649 GCA_007258455.2 Sequoia sempervirens
TGCCATGAAGGAAGAAAAGGAGGATACAAATTTTGACATCTTGGATCAGCTGAAGCATATATGTGTCCAGATACCTCTACTTTAGGCCATAAAGGATGTTCCAATTTATGGCAAGGCAATCAAGGAAGCATTCCTCAAGAGGCTAGGTAGGAAAGAGAAGGAACCAACTACAGTTCATGTGGTGGGACAACTAGCTAACATCATGCTGGGAAAAGTGACTATCCCCAAGTATAATGATCCAGGTAGTCCTATGGTAGTAGTTGTTATAAACATGATACAAATTAAGAATGCTCTAATTGATTTTGGGGCAGCAATAAATGTAATGATCAAGGACATCCTACATCAACTAAATGTTGCAAACATGAGATCAACTCCTACTGTCCTGTAGCTTGTTGATAGCTCTACTATTAAGCCTAATGGTGTAGTGGAGGATCTTGTGGTAGTTTTAGACTCCTGGAGTACCCAACAGACTTTATGATTCTTTCTCCTAAAGGTACACTAGGCAGGTATCCCATTATTCTTGGAAGGCATTGGTTAGCAACTGTAGATGCATACATTGGATTTTGATCATGTGACATGATCATTTCAAATGGGAAGAACATGAATATTTTTGTTCTTTATCCTCCTGATCAACCATCTCATGATGAAGATAATCCTGTATGGCCACATGTTGGTGAAGAGGCCAAGGAAGTTAATTCTGTGGTGTAGCTTATGATGCTAGGCATAAGCTCTTTCATGTAGCTCCAATATGAGGATGAAATATTGTCTAACATCATTTAGAAACATTGTGAAGTGGAGGAAGCATCATCTTCTCATTCTACTACTCCAGTCAAGACACTTCTGCTTGCTCTTCCTGCAACCATTGTTCCTGCAGACGTTCTTCTTGCAGTCATTGTTCTTGCAGACAGACTTCTTGTAGCAATAGGTATGTCCCATACATTGCTTCCATATGAACTAAAGGTACCATGTGTTAATGAAGCAACCATGATAGAGTTAACTACACAAGTACAGGTGTCAGAAGGAGAATATCTAAATGTTAACAGTAAATTAAGTGAAGAACAACAATTTTTGTTGGAAAATTTATTAAGGACCCATCAATATGCATTTGCGTGAGATTATCATGATATGAAGGGAATGGACCCTAAACTTTCCACACATAGAATTTACATCAGAGATGATTGCACCCCAGTAAGACAATCACAAAGAAGAATTAACCCTACACTAAGAGAAATTGTAAAAGGGGAATTGCATAAATTACTAGATGCAGGATTTATCTACCCCATTTCAGATAGTCAGTGGGTGTCTCCATTCGTGATTGTGCCTAAGAAAGGAAGGAAATGGTGAGTTAGTGTTGATTATAGGGAACTTAATGCTACCACCAAGAAGGACCACTTTTCCTTACACTTTATTGATCAAGTTTTGGACACACTTGCAGGAGAGCGAAAATTTTCTTTTCTATATGGATTCAACAGCTACAAGCAGATCCAAATTGCACCAGAGGACCAGGAGAAGACCACATTTACCTGTCCATGGGGACCTATTCACAATGCGATTACTCTCCCATTATCAATGCACCTGGAAACTTTTGAGGGTAGTCATTAGCATATTTTTGAGACATTTTCTCATAGTGCATGGAAATTTATATGGATGACACACAACTTATGGTGCTGATTTACGTCATGAAGCATTGGAGAATCAAGAGAGTCCTACAGAGGGAGATGTGACTAAAAATTTTTTCCTTAGCGATGGAAAGTGCTTCATGATGATCACGAGGAAGGTGTAGTTCTTGGTCATTACATCTCCCACAAGGGAATTCAAGTAGATCCTACAAAGATTGAGGTGATCACAAATCTACCCACACCTACAAAATAGAAGGATGTTAAGAGTTTCTTGGGTCATGCAGGATATTATAGGCATTTTATCAAGGATTTCCAACAAGGTGTAACACCATTGTATACTCTTCTCACTAAAGATGTTGAATTCAATGGTGAAGCTTGTGACAAGGCATTTTATGATTTGGCGGTTTTGACTCGTATACAAACTCCGAAAGTGCGTCATATAAAATCAACTGCTCACGGTAGCCGAGGCAAAATGTTGCTTGTAGTAATGCCTTTACGAACAGAACCGGACATTACATAACAAGCTACCAAATCTTTGTGCAAACTGATCATGCAACCATTAGATATATCATGAATAAACCTTTGATCATAGGTAGGTTGGCAAGATGGTTATTGTTGATGCAGGAGTTTGATATAACCATTGTGGATAAGCTAGGGAAGACCAATGTTGTTGCAGATTTTATTTCAAGGATGACTACATCAGAAGACAATCAGCCCATAGATGAATCTTTTCTTGATGAGCATCTATTCTCCCTCAGTATACAAACACCCTGGTATGCTGACATAGCTAATTATTTGGTCACAGGTAGAGTTCCTTCTCACTTCTCTCCAAAAGAGAAAAAGGGCACTCATTGAAAAATATTTTCCTTTCTCTTGGATTGCTAGATGTTTGTTTTATACTGGACCAAACCATGTCATGAGGAGATGTTTGAGAGAAGATGAGACATGAAATTTTTCATTCATGTCACAATGAACCATGTGGAAAAAAAATTGCATCCAAAAGGACAGTAATGAAGATTTTGAACATAGGATATTACTAGCCAACACTCCACAAGGATACATGAAAGTATACTAGAAAATGTGATAGATGTCAAAGAATGGGAAGACCAACCAAATCTGATGAGATGCCACTTTTCCCTCAGATAGTAATCACTCCATTTGAAAAGTGGGAATTGGATTTTGTGGGACCCATTGACCCTCCATCAAATGGTAAGTCTTATTTATTAGTATGCACTGATTATGTGACAAAATGGGTAGAAGTTAAGGCCATGAAGCATGCAAGAGATGACAAGGTTGCATAATTTCTTTATGAGGACATTTTCACAAGATATGGAGTCCCAAGAGAAATAGTGACTGATTAAGGGGCTCAATTCACATCAACCCTTGTTGCAACACTAATTAATGAGTACAACATAAGGCACAGGAAGTCTACTCCTTATCACCCCTAGGCTAATGACCAAGTTGAGGTGACCAACAAAGAAATTGAAGCCATTCTGACCAAAACATAAGCTATTCATAGAAAGGATTGGTTAAATAGATTACCAGAAGCTGTTTGGGCCTATAGGACAACCTAGAAAAGAACTATAGGATTCAATCCATTTGAGTTGTTGTATGGAAAGACAACTATGATTGCCATTGAATTTGAATATAAGACTCTTCAGACTGCTGTAGATTTGGGGATGGATATTTCTGAGGCACAAAAAGAAAGAATCATGTAGCTAAATGCTTTGGATGAGATAAGAAGAGCAACCCTGTATCATACAGAGGTAGTGTAGAATCAAAGAATCAAGTGGCATGATAAATTTATCAAGGATAAGAAATTCCAACCAAGTGATTAGGCCCTGCTCTATGACTCAAGATATTAGGACAATGTAGGAAAATTGCAAACAACGTGGCTAGGACCGTATGAAGTCGCTGAGGTCTTTCCTAATGGAGCTGTTCAACTTACTATCATTGACCCTGTCAGATTCAAATTACTTGTCAATAGTCATCGCCTCAAATTATATCACAAGCCAACTTCTAAAAAAGAGTTCCTGCAATAATTCACCCAGCAATCAACACCCGAGCTTCCTGCAGCCGAAGGAAGTGGACCTAGTGTCCCTCCTTTTGACTAATTAAGGTACATACTTTTCATAATACATACTTCCATTCTTGTGGAAGTCCATTTCTTCACCCATCTTCCCATTCACCCATCCATCACCACCTTTCTCTCTCTTCCATCACTTCATTCCACCTCACCTCATTCCACTTCATTTTCATTAATTGCTCAATTTATTCCCTAAAAAGGCGAACAATACTTTCTCCATGATCTTTGCAACAAATCCTCCACACATTGAGGTATGTGCACATTAATTGCTATCTTTTAGTCATATTTTAAGTGCATTCCTTTAATCGTTGTACATTAGTATAGACGCTCACATAACATGTCATTACTCCTTGTCAAATCACCACTCCCATCTCGCATGTGCAGACACATGTCCAAATTTAGGTTAGGGGGGAAAGAAAAAGATGAAAATATATCTCCCATGTGTCAATTTATGCTAGGCTATGTGAAAAAATTTAAAATGAGCCGATTTGAAATCTAAGTGAGAGGACGGTTGACATGTGTGAAGTGACATTAACTACAACTGCCATTTCTTCCCATCATAATTCTCCTTTATCACTCCTTTTCTTGCCATTATTGACTCTGTCGTAATCTTGAGTTGCAAGCAAAAAGGTAAAACAAAAGAAAGGGAAAATTCAGTCGATATTGGCATTGGAAATTTAGTAGGTATTGTAGGAAGGTGTTTGGTTTTCAGATAGGAATTGCAGGAAGAAAATTTTGCAAAGTGATAGTTGATTGTAGACAATGGGAGGAGGGCTAATTTGAAATGAGCCCTCAATTCATGATGTTTTATTGTAGAATGCACAATGCATAGAAAATTTTAGAAATTGTGGATGGTTAGATTACTTCTTGAAGCTAGATGGCTTTGATGAAAGCATTTCCCTTGAATTCACCCAAAATTTTTTTGAAGGAAAAGCCACAATAAAAGGGTTGGAGGTTGTGGCAACTGAGGAAAAAATTGCAAAGGTTATAGGGTTACCTATTGATGGCAAACATTACCCTACCTACAGAGACACCAGGTTAGCTAGGGCTGAGTTTACAGTACATGGTGACCCTCCAATTAGCGTGGATAAACAGGGTGCAAAAAAAACCTCTCTTCCCGAACCATGGAAGCAAGTAGCCGTCTACATTATAAGGTATCTCACATGTGAAGGTCGTCTGTTGAACATGCATTCAGTACATTTCAAACTCTTGAGTCACATGAGGCACGAAAGGAGGATGAATGTGCCTAACATGCTATACAATATTCTCTCAATCATGGTGGTCGAGACCCAGAAAGGTAGGACAATTCTATTTCCTACCATTATCTGATTAAATTGCTAGTTGAAAAGTCTCTACATGATGTGTCTAGAATGACCTGGGAAGAATTTATAAATGTTGATCAAATTAGACCTGAGCACTTGGAACCTAGGGTTTTTCCTCAACCTCGTAGGTCTATTAGGAGATTGAGCATGACTGAAGGCACTCTTGGTGCTTCAAACTATGGTGTAGGCCCTAGTGTAAACCCTCCTGCAATAGAAGAAACCATAGAAATTAGTTCTTTTGGAACAAACCACTTAGAAAAAGAAAGCTCCTCCTCAGATTCTGATGATGACATTCCACTTGGCACCTTGATGAAAACTAGGGCATAGAAGAGAGAAGTAGAAATGAAAAAAGGAAAGGCCAAAAGGCAACCGACAAAAAGAAAGGTGTCAAGTTCTAAGAAGAGGAAGGTTGGCATTGTTCATCTTGCAGCCAAAGAAAAATGTGAGACCTCCCAGGAAATGAAGACCAACTCAACCAATGATTGGTACACCTACATAGGAAAGCCCTAAGCCTAGTGAGACATCACATGAGGACCCTAAATCTCCAATGGGGTAGGAGAATGTCAAAGAAGAAGACATATTTGGGAGAGCAACAAATATAACACTGGCCGATCTTGCTAACATTGCAAAAGAGTTTGAGGAAAATTAGGATTTCCTGCAGCATGAGCAAGAGGTCCTGCAGCAACAACCAGAACCAGAGTAGGAGTTCCTGCAACCACAACAAAAATAAGAATGCGAGCCCCTACAACAAGAAGTGGGAGAAGAAATGGTACCCCCGTAGTCAGAAACAACTGGACAACCCGAGTCCATGTAGATAGTGCTATATGAGGAACGACCATCAACAAAAGACTGGTAGGAATTCATAATCCTCCTGATTTTACAGTACATATGACAATTTTGAATTTATGGAAATAAATACAAAGGAGGGAGGAAGAATGGAAAAAGGAAAAACAAAAATTGAAGAAGGAAATTCAAAAGAGGGATGAGGAGATTGAAGATAAGGATGCAAAAATTGCCACCCTAAAGTAGAGGGTGGATGATATGGAAACCTTGGTACCACAAATTTTGGAATGTAGGACCCCTCCAAGGGTCTATGCTCTACACTTGGAAGAGAGATATATCTCTTTTAAGCTGTCAAGGATTGCCTTAGGTTTGAATCCTTCTATTGACACCCCTTTTGATTTTTTCAATGCTTATAGGATTGCCTTACTTGAAATGACGAATTTGTTGTGTGAGTTTTATTTGCATAATTATGCTGTAACTCAAGAAAATGATTGGAATCCATTGTTGTATATTGGGGATGTCCAATTAAGGGCATTTATGTCTTGGGTGCAAAATGAGATTAGTTTGGTACAACAACATGGGGCTTATAAGCAATTGGAGTCTAACATCCCTCTATCCATTAGGGTTGAATCAAGCAACCCAAAGGAAATTTATAGAGAATGGCTTAGAATGCTTCTCATACCTAGTTATGGAAACGGTATTATGCCTTGGATTGAGGTAGTTTACAGTGAGTATGAGGTAAAGGCTGCTACAAAGGAGGAAACTATGAGAAGATGCCTATCAAAAAGATGGAATAGCCAAACTAATGAGCTAAAACAGGCTGAACGCCATTCTATCCACAATTATGCTACAACACTAAAAAATATTGATAGATATATTTAGATTGGGAGAATGAAGGGGCGATTTTGGTTTCCCTTGACTTTCCAGCCACCCATTCTCATGTGGTCTGTGCCAAACTTCAGATTCTACTAGTATGACATTGCTGTAGAGAGATAGAGATGGAGTAGATTGGACATATTGGGAGGATTCTATTGGGACCCTGATTCACACTCAGTAGCCATTGATGTTGGACAACTATTAGTTGCAAATTTCAGAGCTTTGACCAAGCAGAAGAACAACCCTTCCCCTGCTAGAGAACCAAAAAAATGTTAGGTTGGGGGGAGTGACGAGCCTAGTTTTTGGTCCAATTTTGGATAGAATCTATAGTTTATTTGATGGCAATTGTCATGGACTTTGATTCTAAATACTGATATTTTCATAATGTTTCCCTCAAACCATATCCATTGGGCTTATTCCTATCTCTGCAAGTTTTAACGACATTGGCATATTATGTGGATTATCTATATTGATTTTGCATGTGGTTAATGAATGTTCCTTCAGGTGGTTATAGATATGTAGTTATTGTGCATATTGACATTGCTATGAAGATTTAATTCAAGGATGCTAAGTTGAGGAAGGCACTACCAGCTAGGCATGCACCATAACGTTCAACAAAGGAACCGAATGTAACCGCCTTGTAGTGGAATTTAATGATTGAGCAGATGCAAATGTTACTGCTGTGCTAAATATTCATTTGGACCTACATGTCTGACCAAATTCCATGCACGCATAACCACAGCGACTCCACTTTCTCTGTTTTCCCTAAATGACATCCCCCCAGTCCTGGAGTTGATCGCCTTGTTTATTTGATAGTATAAATAAGGATTTGATGCTCCTTTTGAGGTTGCACAATTTGATATTGTACTTGCACTCTCAAGTTTTTAGTAATACAGATACATTATTCTTTTGTACTCATGATTTATAGTGAATAAAATAAAGCTCTAAGTTCAAGCATCTGAGTCCTTATTAGTTTTAGAGGATACTTATCCAAGGGGACCCACTTGGTGAGTAATCTTTCCTCATAGTTTAGTATTACTTGTTGTTTAGTAATTAGTTAGAAATCTAGAATAGACTATTCCTACAACCACTAGAATTCCATTTTGTGACTGTTCTTGCAGCCAAAGCAGACAGAGTAGTGCCTGTTTGTTGCTAAGATTTTCATTCCTGTTATGCATTTTAGTTTGATGTAGTTGTTGATTGATGATTGGAATTTATGTATTCCCTTCTAAGCAATTTACTTTCAATATTGTGAGTTCTTTAGCTGTAGAATGAAAATGGCTACTTTAGGGTTCCTAGTGCACATACTGTGCTGACCCATTTCAAGTTCATGTCTCTGGGTTGAAAAGTTAAATGCAACTTCATGATGATTGAAATAGCTATTCAAGTTAGATGTCCAATCTCTAAATCATAGCTGTGAGGGATTAGTTATTAAATCATTGTTGGAGGGCAACACATAATAACATTTCTTCTGAAATCTAGGCTTGTTATGTCTTGGTTTAGCAGATCTTTTCAGACACCTTGATGTAAAATGACCTATCTTATTGCAAGAAAAACATTTAAGAGGAAATTTTACTTCATACTTAAGTTTTCCTCTCGGAACTCTTTTGAAAATAAGTGCTTCTAGTTCTTCCATATCTCTTTCTTCTTCTTCAATCTGTCTGATTTCATCCTCATACTTGAATGTCTTTCTAGATGAACTCTCACCTGGATCATATCTCTATCTATATCTTCCAGAAGTAGTAGCCTTAAATGCAGATTCGAACTTAGGAAGGGCATCACCAAATTCACTCAACTCAAAAGCAGTCAACTTACCAACCAATGTATCTTTGGTTATGTTTGTTACGGTCTAGAGTTCTTCAATAGCACTAGCTTTGACTTTGTAAGAATCAGGCAACGATCTATGCAATTTAGCAACAATATCAGATTCTTCTATCTTTCCACTAGCACATCTAATACCACACACAAGTTCATTCACTCTTTGCATGAAAGTATTAATATTATCATCATCTCTCATTCTCAACCTTTCATATTTCTGTTTCAAATTTTGCAACTTAGCAATCTTCACATTAGCATCACCTTCATACAAGGTTTCCAACTTTTTCTAGATCTCATAAGCAGTCTTCAGATCCATAACATTTGTGATCTCTGAATTAGTCAAAGCACTCAACAAAACTTCCTTAGCCCAAATATTATACTCAACATCTATGATCATAGTAGACATAGTAGGACCATTATGTGGAATAACATACATATTACTTGTAATTCTCCAGTAGGGTTCACTAATGCATCTCAGATGGAACTCCATTCGATTCTTCCACAAAGAATAATTTGTTCCATCAAATCTCAGACTATCCTTCTTGTAACTTTCCATCCCAGATCACCTTAAGTTTTTAAACTTCTTCCAAGGAACTTAGCTCTGATACCAATTGTTGGGAATACAAGGGCAGACAACTGAGAGGAGAGGGGGTGAATCAGTTGTCACAGAAATTCAAACTTATTCAACTTATTAACCTTAATATTATATTTGATAATTAACCATGAAAGCATGAATCAACAACACATTAGAAACACACATAACACCAATATATTTTATGTGGAAACCCTGTTAGGGGAACAACCACAATGGAGGTTAGTCCACAAGATTATACCCTGTTAAAAGTATAAGAGAATGAAATATGGGGAATGCACTTGCATTCAGGCACACTGCCTAGAGCTCATTGCTCAATTACAAAGGAAGACACACTATCTAATAAATAGATTCAGATTATAGCCATCGACAGGGATTGAATTGATAAAATAGCATCTGCTAATGCCTGATCATAGTTCCAATTAAGCACATGGACAACTCTTCACTCTTCTTCACTCTTCTTCAATTTTTTTTACACTTTGCTCTACCTTCAAATGATTAGGAAATTATTCGCACACACACACACATTTGACACACTTCAATTCAAACAAAAACCGCTCTTATATATCTGCAACAAGAAATTTCACCGCTACAAGTCGACCACAAAGAAATAATAAAATGAATATAACTATTGGCTCAAAAAAATAGATAATATTTAATGTGAATCAACCAAAGTCTGCCACAACTTAGTGAGGACCTAAATCAACATCTTCAACATGAAAAATCTTCAATTAATTACACCTTGAAGATCCACAACACACTTCAACAACATGTCAGCCAGAAACATGAAAAACATGAACACACAAGAGAAAATTGCCAACCATGATCACAACGATTAATGAAGACATGCAACAAAGATAGAGCATGATATAGAAGCATCCAAAAAAATTAAGAACCAATAGAGAAGCATCCACAAGAATTGAGATAACTGAAATAGCCTCATCTTCAATTAGAAACACCAACTGAAGAAACAAAAAAAACTATCAGAATGAAAATATTCATAACTTGATCAAATCTTCATGCAGATCTCTGAAACTCGGCATGGATAAAATAGATACACTCAACAACAAACCATTTAGTCCACAACCTCTAATCACCAATGTACACAATATACCACCATACTGAACATCACTTCACCACTGACAACCTGCAACTCATTTCTTTACAATTTTCTCAATATCCTCAACATATACAACTTCAAATGAATTAATGCTAATAGTGTTGACATCAATGACAACCACATATCAGCAACACAACCACAACATCCAACATAACCTTCACTTCACAGGACCTACCGATGGGTTTTAATAGGGAACCATCTCCTCTCTATATTCCTGCGCGAATCAATGGAAATATCGTAGTGGGTGTTCTTGTTGATCCGATGTCACAAGTAAACATAATAAATGAGGAGATTATGCTGATTAATTTCTTACATAAAGATGGGTATAATGCACCTATGAGTACCATCCACACACATGATGGGATTTCCATGCCCCCTTTGGGTAGTATTGTCATGTTGGTCCTGGTTAGACCTAAATTTGTGAAACTCCTGTTTGACATTATCCCTAGGTCTAAGCTCTTTAGGGTGAAATTGGGTATCCTTTGGTTGGTGGCGATAAATGCGGTACCCTCGGTTGTGCATAAATGTTTAAAATTTATCCACGGGAGTTCCATACATGTAATTCATGACACCAGTTATAAACCATCAGTTTCTCATGGTAGCCACTCCTTGGACTACTCTTGGCCTGCTCCCTTTGGTCCTCTTCTGCCTAGGATGGAACTTCTACATTGAATGTATCAGAATTATAAGAAAGGGCACCTGAGGCCGAAAGTGAGATACCCTCCCTCGCCTTATGTTGTTTCACATAGGGATTGCTTAAAAGATGACAGTGATGCCACTAAGGCATGTAGGAGGGAAGAAGAGAAGTGGTCCTGAGATCCTCCTTCTTCCTCTTTTGTTGGTCAGTATGATGCTTATTTTTGCTCTGCTATGGTACTATCATATTTTGCTCCGCTCTTGCGGTAGAATCCTATGGTGCCTGTCTGGTGAAAACCTAAGCGTCCTACATTCAAACTTCTTATTCTGTCAACGAAGCCTAGACCCATTTGGTATAATGGGAAGAATGTTTCCCATGGAGAGTCCTCTTTGTCTCAAGCTCCACGGCCTCCGACTGCTCCTGCCCCTAAAGTAGTGAATGGGAAGATGCCCGCTGTTGGGGCTCTTGAGTTGACTCCCCTCGCTGCTCTTCAACCTGTTCCTCCTGCTCTCGTTCAGGAACTTGTTCCTCCATCAGAGACAACCATAGTGGATGTTCCCATGGTTGAGTAGGAGCCTTCCATTCCTTCAAAACCTCTGGCCTCCAACTTGAAGATTCGTAGAAATCACCTTGCACACAAGTGCAAGTGTTGGCGAAAGGATCTCTTGGACGAGCAAGCCACTTTGCAAAGGAAGGAGGAAGAAACGACTGCCCCTACTTTAGGGCCTCCTACAGTTTTGTCCTCTTCCCTTCTGCTTCTCTTCAGTTTGGTCCCGGACTGCTTCTGGCTTCCACTATGAGTACGAATGTGCCTAGCCCTAAAGGGGTACAGGTGTTCATCACTCCTTCAGTGGAACCGCTTTTTTTTATGTTCATTCCGGATATCCAGCCTTTCTCAAAGCCCATGGATATGATTAATACCTCAATTTTATCCACTGTGGTCCTTTCCTCCTCTTCCTCCCCACCTCTAGCCTCATTTATGGGGAGTTTGTCTCCTTTGACAAAGAAAAAGGTGGAGTGTGGTCCTTCTAGTAGCGAAGGATGTAAGTAGAGCCCACCTTCTTCACAAGGTGGTCCCATGCTGACTTGTTCTATCCTAGTAATGGAACTAGTCCCAGCTTCCCCTGAGTTTGTCACCGCTCCTGAGTCATTCAGCGAGCCTAGTGGTGAATCTTAGGCGTAGCCTACCTTGTCCATTGAAGTTAAAAATGAAGCTCCTGTGGGGTGCATGTTTAACTCTGTGGATGAAGTTCTGGCCTTGCTAGTGATCTTCGCAAAATCGCTGACCCTAGCTCCACAAGAGCTTGTCAAAGAAGACCTTGTGGGGCCTTCTTCCTTGGACCTTGTTGCAGGAGGGTCAGATGCTCCTCCTCTTAACATCCCACCACTGTAGGATCATCCTCCTTCCCCCTACAATGATCTAGAGTGGGAAGCGGATGACGTTTTGGTCAATCAATGTTAAGAGGAGGCCTCTTCTTGATATTGTGTGTGTGTGTGTGTTTTGTGATGTGTTCCCCTATGATCATGATATGTGTTCCTGGATGACCCTTATCACCCTTATTGGTGCTTGGATACAGGCGTGGTTTTTGTGTCGTAAAACTTCTTCTATTTGTATCATCATTCTTCCATGTTTGTGCTTAACTTTTGATAAATTGGGGACGATGCAAAGCGTTGGGGTCACTTAGGCTTCCCTTCTATGTTGACCCAATTTTTTATTTTTTACTTTGTTTTCCATGCATTCTTCTTGATCTAGTTGGGGATTGATGATCTTTCGCCTTGCACCACAGTTACCTATTATGAGTGTGGACAGATCTAACCCAGCTAAACCAGATCCCCTTATGCCCTTTGTTTGTGTTTTCTCTTTTGCTCTCTCTTTATCTTTCTCTCTTCTTTGCTTGATTTGTCCCTTACACTTTACTTCAAAATTTTGATTTTCAGAAAATATATTTGTTTTCCAATGAATATTTTCGTGAAAATATTTGCAAATATTTCTTTAGAATCACATTCTCAATTTGGAACCCTAATGAAACATGTTTCCTTCATCATGGGTTCGTAAAGAAAGGATTTGGAAACCTGCCTCTGAAGTGGGAACAACTTTGACCTTCCCCTTGCATGGGGGAATATTCTTCCTTTCAAATTCCTTGATGAAGTGAACATATTTCAAAAGGATCCCTTGATGATGGATCGATTTGAGAAAGAAAAAATATGTACTTTCAAATTGTGCATCCCTTTAGTGGACCCCTTCTTCACAATGGGTTCCCTAGGGACCCCTTTGAAAGTCTTTCAAATTGTTGATAGTTTGTGTGACTCTCCGCTTACTTGCCTACGTGGCCACTCCCTGACTATGCAGAGTCTGCTTTCTTAGGTTTCCTCCATGCGAGAGATCTCATAGGATACCTCCTTGTAGGTCTGAAAGCCTATAGGGAACTTCCTTTGAGCTTCCTCCATGCGAGAGATCTTGGGGGTGTCTCTTCTGAAGGTCTGTGGGCCTGTAGGGCACTTTCTAGGGTTTCCTCCATGTGAGAGATCTTGGGGGTTACCTTTCCTACAGGTATGCGGGTCTATAGGGTGCTTCCTTGGGCATTCTTCATGCAAGAGATCTTGGAGAATACCTTCCCTACAGGTCTATGGGTATGCAGGGTGCTTTCCTAGATTCCTCCATGTGAGAGATCTTGGGGGATGCTTCCCAGGTATCCTCCATGTGAGAGCTCTTGGGGGCACCTTCCTTACAAGTCTGCGGCCCTGTAAGGCGCTTACTTCATGAGGCTTCCTTCATGTGAGAGATCTTGGGGGTTTCCTCCTTGCAGGTCCATGGGCTTGTGAGATGCTTTCTTTCTTGAGCTTCATAGTTTTGAGAAGCTATGAAGTCTATCGCTGGTCTTGTAACTTCAGGTTTGTCAGATCATGGTCTGCTTCCTCGACAGTTCAAGTATACATTTCTAACCTTACTCCTTCCTTGATCTACTTTAGTGAAGCACTCATTAGTACTCATGCTCGCTAAAGTGGGGGAAAAATGTATAAGAGTGAATTTGTACCCTTTATGCAAATTCCCTTTTTACCTTTTCCCACCTTAGAAAACCAAGTTCAGAGGCTTAATTACACCTAAGACCACTGCTTTCATTCTACTTGGCACCTCTTTTGAGCATCAATGGAGGAATTTCTGTCAGGGATGCTCATGCGGTGCGTAGACATCCACAAGACGTGCTTACGTCCCTTGCAGATTCCTACAGTTGAACCGATAGAGGCATTACACTTCTCATTGGTGGTCAAGTTGTAACGCCCTCTTTGGCCAACTGACTCGAATATGGCCATTTTCATCTCCTCATGAAATTCCCTCCTTCTACATGCTTCAAACCTTCTTTTACATACCTTACAGCAATCTTCTTCACTCTCTTGCACTCACTTCTAGCATTTTCAAGCATTCTAGTAGCACTCTTGCACTCCATCACAACAAAAACTTCACTCTATCACTTCAGTAGAGAAAGTTTGGGATCACACCATTGCAACAGAGGTTCAAGTACTCTCATTCTCTCCCCCATTAGCCTTGAGTGCTTTTGGTGGAGGTGGTAAGCTTCTGATTCCTCTCCTCTATTACTTGGTAGAGTAAGCACATTTACTATTTTGTAGTGCTTTAGTGTACTTTATTATTTTACTTTCTTTATCATACTCACTTTCTTGGCTATCCATGGAGGTGGAAACACCTAAACGAGGGTTTGACTGAGGCAGGCCCCTATACAACCACCCAACATTTTTCCTCCTCTTTGTGTGTAGGTGAACATGCTTTCAAGGAGCTAGCTAGCGAACAAGTTTCTTTCTGAGATCATCCTTGCCACCCTAACTCTTGAATTTTTACTTTATCACATTAGAGAGTATTTTGTTTACAAAATCACATTATTTTGGCCCTTTATTAGTAGTTAGTTGGGCCATTAGCTTGTTTTTGATCCGAAGGATTTTTGTCAAATTTTGAAGTTCCTCATTTTTCTCTAGAAACATCTTCATCAAAAAGTATTTGAAATTCTAACTCCAACACAACTCAAACAGAGTCAATTGGAGCTACGGTGCTCAAGATACACTCAGTCAAACCTTCAGTCAACTCAAAGACCCAGTTAGAAAAAAGGGTCAAAATTCAAAGTTGTCAAAACTTGTCAAAGTTAGTATCATCGCGAAGGGCTCGTCAAGAGCTTTCTGACGACATTCGTTTCATGTGAATCAGAGTTTGTTTGCATGAGATATAGGCAGTCAAAGTTGGGTTGAATTTGCTAACATCAACATGGTACAGTTAGTAGGGTCAGTCAATGCACAGTTAGCATTCGTCCAATCACAAGTTGACACGTGTCGTCATCAAGCAAGAGAAAAAAGGCCATGTGGTGCATCGTTGGGTGCCACATGGCCTGACATGTCATCGTTTGGACACATCATTTTGCGGCCACGTCAGTAGACACGCCCACACCTATTCAACATCTATCGAATCGGCTCGTGACACATGGTGGCACGTCAGCATGCCACGTGGCACCCCGTGCCTACCTCCTCCGACGTCGTCTCCTTGTTTTACTAAAAAAGTAGAGGTTGGGGGTTGAACCCCCAACCTCCACCAAACGATCCAACATCCCGTTCATTGCGCCACAAATAGTAGCTTTGCTAATTATGGACTAGCATTTTATTTTGTTAAAAATTCGGTTGTAAACAGTAGATTAAAATAGGCCGCTGGGAGTTGAACCCAGAACCGTCAGGGTGCCAAAAATATGACCCACCAACATGTCGTCGAAACTGTTTAACATATATATGGCATGGGTTTT
>VDFB02220342.1:0-40740 GCA_007258455.2 Sequoia sempervirens
CTTCATGATCTCAAGAATGACCTGGTCTTCATCATGGATCACATAAGTCCCAAGGTTGATAGAATCAAAGTTCCCAAATATATTATTCTTTATGCACTCATTAACAAGGACTTCTTACTTTGTGGTCCCTTTGTCAGTTATTGCTTCTTCCTCAAGTACTTCTATGCAAAATATTTCTTTCTTCGAGAAATATGTATGTGCTACCTCAAAATTCATCATGGCATCATTAATAATATTCTCTAAGTGCAAAGGCTCAGATAGAACCTTCATTTTTTAGCCATATTTGGTCCTTAGTATCAAATGAGATCAATCCAAAGACATGTACCTGCCTATTTTGGCTCTGAAATCCCTTGATAAAATAGTCCAAACGCTAAAGGAATGTCAATAACCACCACCTCTTGGGGCATTGTGATACCTGGGAAAGAATAGAAGGTTAGGGGAAGATCTTTGATGACCTCTATGGTCTGAACCTTCTTCCTATCTAGCTACATTACCCCTTTAGCGAAGGGTTCATACTGAAGTTGCAATGCATCCGCAATTTTCTTGGGCATCACCATGGTGGTGGCATCATAATCGATCATGGAATTGTGCAACTTATTTTTTGAAAATAAGAGTCAAATAGAAAGAGGTTGTTTTTGCTTTACTTACCCCTAATTTGGTATTGATGAATGCATGTGAGGTTGTGCACTTTCGTTGGTCTCTTTCCATTTGGTTTGCATTAGCTCTATTGGTGGATTACTTTGCATAGGATTCTCTCAATTTGTAGGCCCTTCTTGATCTTCTAATGCTTCTCGCAATAGACATTTCTACTTAGGGATTGATATAAAATCCAAATGAGAAATATTGGCTTGAGCCTTCTTCAACTGCTCAACCATATTCAATGACCCTTGAGGGGGGACCTTAGGCTCTTTTGATCAATTTTGCACTATATTACCCAAATTGTGATATATTAGAGGTGAAAATTGAGGGTTTGGGTTTTTCTCAAAGGTCACTTTAGGTCTAGCAAAGGCATATTATGTTTCATTATGCTTCTTCTTAGAGCACGTGTAGTAGTATGACTAGACCTATAGAGATCTTGTTGCAAGAGTCTCATTTGCGAGCACCACATCTTCACCCTCCAGCCATGAGAAAAGTGCATGTTCTAGGGATATTTCTTCTTCTTGCTCTATAGGAATACCCTACACTTGGTCCATTAGGATGATGTTCTCAATACCTAGGGTCTAGTATCCATAAGAGGATACATCAAGTGTGTTCCCTTGTCTTCTTTACTTGACAACTCTATTGTAAATTTCCTTTGGAGAAATTTTGGGGTGTGTGTGCATCATTTCATTGGAGGTACAATGAATTAGAGTAATTTTCCAAAAAAAATTGGCTAGCAACTAACTCCCTGTGTGGAATTGGTGGAATCATTTGCAAAGAGGTATCAACTAGGATAAAAAAAATTGTGGGTTGTACCTAGTAACTCAGTCTTTGTCCCTCTAGTACTAGTTGTGTTGATTATGCTAATATGGAAAAATTCCAACTTGATAATTTGAAAAGGGGGCTTTGGAGGCATGGTGTAGTGCCTTTTAATATTTATTCTCATTAGAGAAATTGCAAAAGATTTTTTTCATGTCATTCATCTCTATAGCTAGCGATGATGAAGTGACTACACTTGTCTAAACAATTGGATACACATACATGGGAGGTGTTAGGTCTCAAAAGTGTAGGTTTTTAAACCATAAGAGGGTTCCAGTATCTTAATACACCTTTGGCACACAAACAAGATAAACAAGGTTGATTACCTCCTACTCTTTAGGCTTTGCCAGACCTAGGTGGGTATACCTGAACAATAAGGTAGACTTAAAACTAGATGTGGTTCCTAATTTGGAAATCTACACACTATAGCACGTGAAGGTGGAGTAGATGCAAAGCTTTGATAGCTAATTCCTATTGAAGGTATTTGAAAATTCAAGATTGTGAGTTGTATTTTGTATATAATAGCCTAAGTATGACCAGTGCCTACTCCTATTGGGTGAATGGAGTCGATGAATGGATGGTGATTATGGAATGGATATAGAGTTGTAAGATAAGTAAACCTATTGTTCAACTTAACTTGAACTACTGGGCACTTGTGATGTCTGCACCTTGTGCAAACGTGCAAGTATGTTTATTACAGTGTTCTTTAATAATCCCAGTGATATCCCCTCAAGTCACTGTGAAAGCATGAAAGGACTTTTAATTCTTAAGTTAATGGAAACCAATAAAAATAACTTCTCTAAAAGGATTTTAACCCTGGGTAGGGACCAATTAAAGTAAACTATTTGAAAGGATTTTAATTCACACAAAATAGAAATCAATCAAAGCATCCACACAGTAACAACAAATGTGTTCTAATCAATCTTGCAGACTTAAATAACTTGAAAATACCACTTTGGAGACAACAAAGTAATAGATAAGCATGAAAATTGAGACAATAATTGAACATTGAAAATGGATTACGATTTATAAATAGTTTTCTCCTTTGTATTTCTTCAAACTATAAGAATTATAACAAAAGTATTTTAATTCATGGTATGGATGGGCAGATTATGCAACCTATCTTCTTACTAATGCCTACTCTAATGGAATATGATATGATGATGATGATGATTATTTAAAATTTGGGCCCTGGTTTCCCTATTTATATGGGAAGCAACAAGCTTCAAGCTCATTTACAAAAAGTTACATCGTTTCATAACTAAAACATAATTAACATAAACATAAAAATATTAAGAGTTTCTTGGTGGATGCACAATAGTCCATTAATCTCTAGCAAGTTCTCATGATCAACAAAGACCTATTTAAGGCTCATGCACCATGATCATGTATCCAAAACCATCAAACTCCATTCCCTGTTACTCCTCTCTTACTTGGTCTGTGCAATGAACGAGTTACTTCGACAAATGCTCCATGTACCCACTTTTGGCATGAGTGTTTGCATTATGTATAATATCTTTCATGGAATATTCCAAATTGAATATTCTTCTGAGTTTTTGATGTGTCTTCTTAAGCACCTCATCTTCATCATTGATTGCATCAATAAAAACTAGAAAATAGTGTGATATTTCATCCTTCCATGTATGTTTATCTTTCAATTTTGTTTCCTCAAAGAAGTTAGGCAAGGCCATGCTCAGAGGCTGACTAAAGTCACTTAACTCCCGTGTCAAGATGTTGTGGAAGTCCTTATGTGATTTCATAAGCTCTTGATATTGTTGCAAAATAGCAGTGTTATCTTCCTTCTTTTCTATGATGTGAGACTCCACTTACTTCATTATGTTGCTCAATCTAGTGTTTTACAATAGTGTTGCTTGTGTTTTGTCATGAATGTGCCAGACTTGTTCAACATGCTTATACATATCTTCAAATCTCATGTAGACTAATTTTTATGCCATTTCAAAGATAGTGGTCTTGAGCTTTCCTTTTAACTCTTCTTGTTCCTTCTAAACTTTCTCATGTCTACATTTCTAGTAGGTAGTTTTTGACATTACTTCTAGCACCTTTATTTCATGTTCAACCAGTGGAGAATAAATCCCTAAGGAAGAAGGCAATTTATCTCTGTATTTGATCAACTCCTATTTCAACCTTTCATTCTCTTCTATTAGTCCCTTGTTATCCCTTACCAATTTCTGAATTTCAGCCTTTATGAACTTGGCCACATTCACATTCAAATCAACAGTTTCCATAGTATATGTCTCTCCTACTCTTTGTACCAAAAGATGTCCAAAAATTTGATCATGATCAACAAGGGAGGGCTTTTTTCCTTGTGGGTAAAGTGCCCATATCTATAGAGTAGTATTATTAGGATTATATCCTAATCCAGCATAGATCTTAACACTAGCTTCATCTTTCAAGTGCAAGGTTTTATTCTTTCTCTTTAGAAAACTATCAAATACAATGGTTGAACTGATATCCCATCCTAGAAGGAGCATAACCCAAGCTTCTTGCAATAATGATCTTCCTCTCTCAGCAGTCATGTTCTTCATCTCTCTATCAATTTCATGTTCAATTTATTTCAAAGCATATGCTTCCTTTTCAGGGTCAATGTCTTTTAGCCTTTCCCTTACCACCTTTCCCTTATAATCATAAATGAAAGCCTTAAATTCAAAAGTATGGACAAATGAATCATCTACAATGAATTCCTAACTCGTACAGTGTATCACATCATCAAATAGCTTGTTAGAAGCTTCAAAGGTAATCGCACTCCTTTCTAGTTGCATTTAATATTGTGGAATGACAAGAGTGTTGATCTGTGTGACCTCTTCTTCCCCCTCAATATCATCTTCAACCATGATTTGGGTGTCAACTGGGAAGCTTACCTCTAGAGTAGGTTGTGGTGACAAATGGCCCAATGGTGTTATATTTTTTGCTTTCCTTCTAGAGTCAACATTTCTTCTTCTCTCAAATGCCACCAAAGGTACATCCTTTATTATTTCTTCTTCATGTAGGATAAATTGCTCAACTCTTTCCATAGGATCTTGGATTTCATGAAAGGATTCTAGATAAGATGGGTTAGTATTCATTCTCCAAGCCTTATCCATAAAAATTTTATTGTATGCATTTTTTCTCATGATCACCTGAATTTCCTCACAGTTCTTGATGACATCATTGTCATGGAACTCATGCTCATATCCTTTCAATTTTTGTAAAATCATTGCATCATAGATGAAATGAAAAGGGTCAAAATTTTCTCTCTTATTTCCCACTGGCAAGCCATAATAATTTAACTTTCTTCCAACCAATTCATACCATGTATCAGCAATAATAGTGAAGTCACCAAAACATAGAGTAGAAGGCATGAAATTTTTCCTTCCATATATTTTTAGATGCATGGAGGTTGAATAAGACAATTGTATTATGATCTCAAGATATACAACCCTATCTGGCACAGTCTTAGGTAGAAAATATGGTGTTTCCTCAAATCCATATACTCTAATGACAGTGCAATCTACAAATGCATACAAATCTCCCCAATTGTGATTTATTTTTCCATCATGGCCCTTCTCCTTTGGCAGGTGAAACCTCTGTACTTCTGGGGATAAATTATAATCACATTTATGGCTAAGAAATTTATACAAGGGTTAAAAAAATTTCATCAAAGTACAAGTAGTGGGATCTCCCACATCTACTATCCTAGACTGATGTCCATATTTGCACTTGTCTAGAATTACCATCATTATCCAAATATTTTATTCTCAATTATTCTCCCCATATTCCCATTACTTTCCCTTCATAGAGTATCATATGCATAAGTTCTAAGTAAATAATGTTTCAAGTTGATAGCTTCACTATTGTTCTTAATGGAATTAAGAGAACTATTAATGGCCTCAATAGATACCCTGCATAGTCAAAGGGCCTGTAATCTTGGATTTGAATGTCCATAGCTAGAACCATGGGAGCTAGAGTCATGTTAGCAAGGGCCTCAACTCCCAATACTTTTCCATCTGAGTAGTATGTGTATTGATAGTATTCTTCAAACAAATCTATAGAAAATGAGGGCCTTTCATTACTAGCAAACCTCATAGGTTGATTTAATGGACCTTTGGGCCTGTGAAGAGGAAGCTTCCACCTCTTATAGCTTCTATGCATAGATTAGTATTCTTCCAATAAGTCTCATCCACAATTTCATCTTCAGGGAGGTGTCCAATTGGGAAACCATACAAATATAATCTCGTGTTATAATCATAAATTGTGACCCATTGTGCAAGTGAATTTCCCTCATTTTGGGATTATAATTCTTTTCTAGTGCTTTAGTTATTTCTACATTCACAAAAACATTTGGCATCACAAGTTTTCCTAGATTCAAATTCCATGGGATTGAAACTAGGCTATATATATGCTTCTTCCTATAGTGATAGATGAACAAACCATAACCCCTATGAGGAGTCTACACATCTCCCAAATTCTTGTGCTTGTCCTCTAGGGTCTCACATGATGGGTTTAATTGAGCTATTCTTCTTTCTTTAGGCCCAGACTCGAGACACTGGTCTTTTAAGTCTTGATTAAATGGCCTACTTTTAGTTTTTTTCCTTTTTCCTCTTGTTTTCTCTGGGGTTTTATCCATTTTAACCCTAATTGTGCTATACTTCAAGCATCTTCAAAAAATTACGTTCAACTAAGCCAAGATGTACTTACTTGAATGAATGTTGGAAATTTTGAGCTACTTTCCTTCGTCCAACTCCATCCTCTGGATACTTAGCCACAATTTGTAGTGAATTTTGATTTCTTAGAGGTTGTATTTATCAAAATTTAGCACACTCAAGCTAGCTATGGTTCATAAATGGTGCTCGTGCCACCATTCCTATCAACTTGCATATTAATGGTAGTTGTCTCTTCAATGAATTCATCAATCAAATCAATTTGGTGATAATTATTTTATATTTTGAAGAGACTTTAATCACAACATCTATATCTCTCTTTGATATATTCTTGACTATCTTTTGAGAAATGTCTAAGAGACATTTAGATTTCTCTTATCAATGTTGCAACGTCTCTTTTGTATTTACTTTTTGATTTCTTCCCTTATGGTCCTCCTTTTCTCAATGAGACTGATGGATATCTCTTGTCGACAAGCCTATGTCTCCTCGACATGTCTTTATCTCTTCCTTCAATGGTATTAATTGTTGATGATGTCTATATGAGTTTGTAATGTCGAGGAGACCCATTGTCACCTCTCTCTGATGTCTCTTAGTCTTATCAATAACATGTGTTTACACTTGCACAAGAATGTCAAGGAGACTCTTGAGAATGTCTGCCCGATACCTCTGTGTCTCCTCGACATATCATTGTTAGGATTCCAATGAGACCTTGTCCAATGTTTGTTTGATGTCTCTATGTCTTGTCAATATTTTGCTCGTATCCTGTCAGAGAGACCTTCTTACTTCTCTCCTTGATATGTCGATGTCTCTTCAACATTGTTGTTTGTCCGAGCTATCTTTCCAGTGACTTATTATTTATTTTATGATAATCTCTTGATGTTTGAGAGATGTTTTTCTATTTCTTGAATGTTGAATAATCCATATGATTTATTGGTAATACATGTTGGATTTTCTCCTTGACATGTCCAAGTCTCTTAGACACATCATTCTTTAGGCTGGAAAGAAGGTATTTAAATGTGTCTCTTAGACATTCAAGAGTCTCATCTACATTTCTGATCAACCCTTTCTTTTCATGTCGAAGAGACTATGGTGTGACTCTCTTCGATATAGCATTGTCTTGGTGACATGCCATGTGCTGCTATGGGAACATTTCAGATAGGAATTCACTTGAGTGTTATGATCAAGGGCCTTATTTGGTAGTTTATATTGGTTTCAACCATTATGAAATGGAGGTGGAACATATGGTGAGTGTGGGAGGATGGGTGAAAATGGAGGTGTGTAAAATAACCAATGTGGAATATTTGGCTCCAGCACTAGCTCTGATTGGGGACGAATGAGTGTGAGGTCATTGCAAGGATCCAGAAATGATCTCTAGGGGGAATACCATAAATGAATTGTGGTAATATGGAGTGAAAATGAGATGGAAACCTAAAATATTGTGCATGGAAGATTATTTTTTAAGAAGTATTTCAAGAATTGTCCATGCACTAGAAATTCTTGACCTTCTCCTAAACTACTTTGCATGGAACACTAATTTAAGAAAATAAGTGCTTCAGGAATTTTCCATGCATTGGAAATTATTGAACTTCCCCTGACATGTTTTGTAGATATTAGGAATCTTCACCTCCCTTGCCAATAATGACAAAGGGTCCTATCCAAAGAGCTTCAAACTTTTCATTCTTCCCTTTATCCTGACGCCTTGCATTCCATAGTAGGACCATATCATTTTCTTTAAACTTTCTGTCCTTGGCCCTTTTGTCAAACAAATATTTCATTTGTGATTGCATTTTTTTATTTTTCTCCTGGGCCAAACTCTTGATTTCATCTAGTTCTTCCAATTGTTCTACTATGTCCTCCATAGGTTCAGGGACGTATAAATCTTCTTGAAGTATGAATTTGTATGTAGGTAGAAGATTTTTCATAGGCATTCTAGCTTGTGCCCCATAAACAAGTTCAAAGGGTGATCTACCAGTTGACTTCTTCATAGTGATTCTATCTGCCCATACTGCCATTATCAATTTAGAATCCCATGCCCTTTTTTTTGGTCCAATATCCTTTTAATGATTTTCAAAATACTTTTGTTACTTGATTCAACCTTCCCATTAGCTTGTGGATGATAGGGTGAGGCATATGAAATTGTAATTCCATATGTTTCACAAAATCTCCAGAACTCCTTTGATTTGAAACACATAGGTCATTATCTGTGATTATCTGTATAGGTTTCCCAAACCTTGTAATGATATTCTCCATTAGAAAATTGATTACAACCTTGCTAGTGGCTTGTTTTGTTGGGATAGCTTCCACCCATTTTGTGAAGTAATTAGTTGCCACTAATATCCACTTGTGACCTCCACTAGATTTTTTTTGTATCTCCCCAATAAAGTCTATCCCCCACTAATGAAATGGAGCTTCAACCTGCATTGGTCTGAGTGGTAGTGCTCCTTGATATTTCAATTTTCTAGAGAATTTTGGGTAGGATTCAAATTTCCTTACATAGGTGAAAGAGTCATTAAAAAACCTAGGCCAGTAATACCCTACCCTCAAGATCTTATGGGAAGTGGTCTTAGCAAAAAAAATTCCCCCACAAACTCCTTCGTGCATCTCCCTTAACACATGTTTTTCTTGAGATTCATCTAGGCATAATAATATTACTCCATCTTTGTTTTCCAATATAATTCACCATCCATGAAAACATACTTGGAGGCATGTAACTTCAAGGATCTCTTCTGATTCTCATTCATGTGTTTAGGGAATTTATGGTTCTTCAAGTAATACATTATGTTAGTGTACCATGCACTGTTCTTTATGCTGACAATCATGGTTTCCTCTTCCCCTATGTTGCAAATCTGAGATGCTTCAAAATTTGACTCAGTCATTAGCTTGGCTGGGCCTTGCCATCTTACCAGCTTAGTGATTTGGATCTCAATATCAAACTCTTGAATTTTATTGATCCACCTGCACCTTCTCCCTGTGACTTCGGTTTGTACAAACACATCCTTTACTACAACATTGGGAACATATGCAATTATTTTTGCTCCTACCAGATAGGGTCTAAAAGCTCACTTCTTTTACAAGAGCATATGCTTTTTTCTCTATGATATCATTCTTTAACTCAGATCCTTGGAGGGACTTACTAAAGAATGATATAGGCTACTCATACCCCTCATCATTCTTTTGTAACATTACTACTGCAATGGTGTGGTATGAGGAAAATGAAAAGACCTGAAAAGGCCTACTGAAATAAGGGGATTTTAACACTGGGGCCTCTTTGATTGCCCTTTTTATAGATACAAATGCATCGAGTGCTTCTATAGTACAGTTAATTTGACCCCCTTTCTTCAACATTTTTGAGATAGGTTTGACAATTTCAACAAAGTTTGATATAAATTTCTTACAAAGTTTATTTGTCCAAAGAAGGACTGAATGGATTTGATCATTTTAGGAATGGGGATCTTATCTATAGCTTCTACCCTCTCTGGATCAATTCTAGCTCCCTCCTTAGACACTATGTGCCCTAATAACTTTCCCTCTGTCACAACAAAATGACATTTTTTAGGATTCAGGGAAATGCCATACTCTAGTGCTCTAAGGAAAATATTCTCAAGGTGTACAACATGGTCCTCTACTTTCTTGGAATATGTAGTGAGATCATCTTGGTATACTACCATTATTGTATTTATTAGATCAGAAAAAGCAACATCCATTGCTCATTGGAATGTGGCACCAACATTTGTTAGCCAAAATGGCATCCTTAGGTACACATATGTGCCCCAAAGGGTGGTAAATGCAGTCTTATATTGTTTTGATTCCTTCACCTTCACCTGGTTATACCCTAAAAATCCATCCATCATGGATAATAGTTCACAACCTGTCATCCTCTGCAACATGGCCTCCATATTTGGGAGTGGGTAATTGTCTTTGAGGGAAGAGGCATTCAAATTTCTAAAGTCTACACATAACCTTATGTCTCCATTCTTCTTTGTGATAGGCACCAAGTTAGAGACCCAAGTGGAATACTTGATAGGCTTAATGATACCTCCCTCCCTGAGCTTCATAAGTTCCTCATGCATCTTGGGCTCCAAAGTTGGGTTTATTGGGATTTGCTTTTGTCTAAAGGGTTTTGCATCAGGTTTAAGTGGAATTTCGTGTTGGAATAGATCTTCCCTATATGCCCTAAGATCATCATAAGACCATGCGAAGACATGATTATAATTCCTCAATATTGCAATCAACATTTTTCTAATTGTGGGGCTTATCTTTTTCCCAATGTATACCTTCTTTGGTGCCAATTCAGTGCCCAGGTTGATTTCTTCAATGTCTTCGGGCTTCTTACTGGTGTTTATGTCTTCGGGCTTCTTACTGGTGTTTGTTTCATGAATGCTCGATCATTCCCATCAAACACTTTCCAATGCCACCAATCCTTTAGGAATCTTGTTTGTCTTGAGTTTCACAACTTCCTGATCAAATACAGTTTTCTTGCCATCTACTTCTTCTACAAATGCATTAAAATCAATCTCTTGGGCCTCATACTGATCAATGAAATGTAAGAACTTAATTAGATCAGTGTCATCATTGAAAATTTTCCAATTGTAGATATTGTCAGGGATTGTTGGCCTGGTCTTAAGCTCAACTTATGAAATTCCTGCTAAAGTAATATCATCCCTCTTCAGAGCTACATTCGCCAAGAAATCTTCCATTAGGTTTTTAGATCTATCTATCCACTTAATAGAGAAAGCATCAAATAGCTCGATAATGTCCCATATAGAATTTCTATATTGCTTCATCCTTTTTTTCTTTGTGGAATATTTTGACCTCACTTGTGAAACAACTAGCTCAAAATCTCCCAAGACAATTAATAGTTCAATCCCGTGTTTAGTAGCCATGTTCAAACCTATCAATAAGGCTTCATACTCTGCTATATTATTTCTACACTCAAATGTTAGCAGAAATGAATATTTGAATGTTGTTCCTTTAGGTGAAATAAAGACAATTCCTGCTCCATTTCCTTCTCTACTACAAGCTCCATCAAAATACATTCGCGATATACCATGATCATTCTTGGAGACATCCCTAGCAATTGGATCTATGTTTAATAATTCAAGGTTTGAGTGTTCAATTCTAAAACTCCCTAAGTACACATCACAAAAGTGATTCATTTGATTGGGGTCAAATAGTTCGATGACATGTTCAGACCTAGGCTCCCTGTATAATTTGACTTATTTCCCATTCATAGGAATCATGGCATAGGACAAGTCTAACTAAAAATTCCCACCAACTATTGTTGTCCATTGCCTTGATAGTAGCATCCCATAGTAGGGGGGAGTATCTACCACAATAATATATGTCTTGTATGTTGCCTCTGGATACAATGCTAGCTTCAGTTCTACATCCCATATTACTCCTACTATAGGGACTGATCTATTATCCATGGCATAACATTTCCCATATGTAGTATTCACCCATAAACCTAGCTCTTTCATGACAGCCAGGGGCATGATTGTCCCTGAGTCAATCATACAATTCTTCACCAACTTGTTGTTAATGACCAACATAGTGTAAAATGGATCTATTTGGGAAGGATTCTTTGTGAGTGTATCCCCCAAATATACCTTTGGTACCTTTGTAATTTCCCTTTCCACAAAATTTAGTTCTTTTTTCTGATTCTTTTGTTTTTGGGATGTGTTGGTGATCATTCTAAGGGTTGTATCTCTAAATTCATCAATCTTCATCAGCTCCATTAAGGGAACTAAAATTTTTGTTTTAGCCAATGCCTAAGCCATGTCAAATGAAGGGGCAGTGATCCCTTGTTCACTCTTCTCATTTTTAATACTTATTTTCCCTTCATTTTGGATTTTGTCATCTTTTATTGTTTTCTCAAGTTCAATGTCTGCATTCTCCTTTTGAGCATCTTTCTAAGGTTTCTTCACTTCACCCTTCTTCTGATTAGATGGGACATTCTCCTTGTTCTTTTGTTATTTGATGAACATGCTTCTTGGTGTCCCTTGATCTCCATCTGTTGGCTTACTTCTTAGATTGTATCTCCTCCCTTTTGCCTTAGCTAAAACTTTTTCCATGATAGCCCTGTTTTCTTCCTCTATTGGAGTTCTCAACTGAAACTGAGGTGTTGCATTGTATGTATATGCTGCCTCTTGTGGGTTTTCTTGTTGATCAGAAAACATCTCTTGCTCCATATTCACATTATGGTTTTGACTATCAACATTATATTCATATCCCTCTTGAGAAGAATAATATCCTTCCTCATTTTGATATGACCTCCATCTTAGCATGTTTACAGTGTAACCATCCATGTCTTGCTCTTGTGATCACTCGTCCTAACAAGCCTAAGAAGTTGCACAATGTTTAGGGTCATGGGGTCTATGGAAAGGTGAACACCATGGTGTAGCGTCTAGTGCATGTGCTCCATGCTTCTTCAAGGGGTCAGGAGTCTCCTTCCAATTTAATCTTGCTATTGGTTTTCCATCCTTCCAAGTAGTATTGTAGGGCATGTCATGTAGTCTTGGTCTTTCATTTATATATTGATTCTCCTATCTATTTTGGGGAGGGTTATGGTTTTGTGGGATCCTAAGGTTGTCCCTTTTTTCAGTCATGCCTGTAGCCTTTCTATTATTTTCAATGGTTAAGGTTGGCTTTTGTGCTTCAGTCAAACTTCTAGGGCACCTATTTCTGAGTTCATATCCTATTTTTGGATCAAAGGCCTTCAAATAAATACTCGAAGTTGTAGGATCAGCCAACTTGGGTCCATGTGGTATTTTATTATAGAGCTTGGAGAACCTTTGATTGAAATCATAAACTGACTCATTTTGGTGTTTCTAAATACTTATTAGTTCATGTAGAGAAAATTCAGGAGCACATTGATTTCCATACTGATCTAGAAATTGATTCTGAAAGTCTGCTACAGAGGTGATTGAAGCGTCGAGCAAACTGTTAAACCAATCCCTTGCCTCTTTAGTTATAGACATCATGAATAACCTCATATTCACATCTTCATGTTCCATGCCTATGTCTTGCACAAAGGCATTGAAGTTTCTGATATGTTCTTCAACTGTTGTGACATTATTCCTCGTGAACTTGGGAAGAGTGTTTCTCCAGTTTCTATCAATTAGACATGGATACAATTGGTATCCTAATAGATAAAATTGTCTACTTATGTTCATGGGGTTCTGTGGATAGGGATTCTAAGGTGGTGGAATGGGGTAATATTGATATCCCTGTTGAGTCTATTGGTACACATTTTTTTGGGGGTTATGTGGAGGGTACTACTATGGGACATGATGGTGTGGAATGCATTGTTGTTTAGGTAGTGGAATATTGGTATTTTGTGATGGTGGATTTTGTGGTACATGGTGTTGCATAGGTTGATTTGTTCTTCCAGCTGTGTTATGGGGTGTTCTTGAAGAACTGGGACCACCTGTATTTTGGGATGACCCCTATGTATTTGTATTGCTTCCCTGATTATTAGGTGGGATTTATTTGGGTGGTTTTGGTGTGTTAACATCTAATTGGGACAATTGTTGACTCAGATCAAGACTCCATTTTATTAGCTGATGTCTTTCCTTGAGCTCTTCTTCCTGCCATTGTATGCAATCTTTTATTTCTTGAGTGGTCATCCCTTCAAAATTCTTAACATGAAAAGAATGAATTTTAGAGGAATGTTGGGCTTCTCCTTCTTGTTGTGATGAAAATTTATGATCATAATCCCTCTATATTTGTTCCCCTTCTTCCTCCAATTGGGCAACAAATTCATCTGTTTTATGTGGATCAATGTTGAGGTAGAAAGGATGATTATTGTTTCTTGTCCTAGTGGAGTCTGGGGATCCTTGAATAGACTATCTTCATGATGTTCTTACCCATATAGTGGGTCAAAGATGTTATGCAATGTAGGCGGTTGTTCAAAGACATTCTCCTAATCACTGAATGTTGTATCTGGTTTTTAAGATGTTGCTTTGTTCTTGTTTGTGTTAGACTTTGAAATAGGGGATCCATGTTTATTTGTCCACCTAACATTGTTCTTCTTGGGGCTCTCCTGATGTAAAGATCTTTTGCCATTCATGTTAGATGATATGGTGCATCTTTGATGTCTATGCTCTATCCTTTTTTATTTGATGTTTACTTTATTGGTCATAAAAATTCTTCAGAGTCGCCACCTACCTTTTCATGAGTAGGACAATTTTAGGGTTTTGAGTGATTTTTTTCTTTTCCTAGTAGAGTCCCTAATCTATTTTGATGCTTTTGAATGACTCTATGATGGAGGGATTGGGTTTAGAATTGGCTTAATCCCCAACATAGTCACCAATTTTTTAAGTCTCAAAAGTACAAGTTTTTAAACCATAAGAGGGTGCCAGTCTCTTAATACACCTCTAGCCCACGAACAAGGTAAACAAGGTTGATTACCCCCTACTCTTTAGGCCTTGCCAGACCTAGGCAGGTATACCTGAATAATAAGGAAGACTTAAAACTGGATGTGGCTCCTGAATTGGCAATCTACTCACTATGGCACGCGAAGGTGGAGTAGATGCAGAGCTTTGATAGCTAATTCCTATTGAAGGTATTTGAAAATTCAATATTGTGAGTTGTATTTTGTATGTAATATCCTAATTATGACCAGTGCCTACTCCTATTGGGTGAATAGAGTGGATGAATGGATGGTGATTATGGAATGGATACATAGTTGCAAGATAAGTAAACCTATTATTCAACTTAACTTGAATTACTAGGCACTTGAGATATCTGCACCTTATGCATACGTGCTTGTAATTTTATTACAATGTTATTTAATAATCCTAGTAATATCCCCTCAAGTCACTGTGAAAGCATGAAAGGACTTTAAATTCTTAAGTTAATGGAAACCAATCAAAATAACTTTTCTAAAAGGATTTTAACCCTGGGTAGGGACCAATTAAAGTAAACTATTTGAAAGCATTTTAATTCACTCCAACTAGAAACCAATCAAAGAATCCACACAACAAGAAAAAATGTGTTCTGATAAATCTTGAAGACTTAAATAACTTGAAAAGACCACTTTGGAGACAACAAAGTAATAGATAAGCATGAAAATTGACACAATAATTGAACACTAAAAATGGATTACGATTTATAAATAGTCTTCTCCATTGTATTACTTCAAAATATAAGCATTACAACATAAGTCTTTTAATATGGTATGGATGGGCGGATTATGCAACCTATCTTCTCACTAATGCCTACTCTAATGGAATATGATATGATGATGATGATGATGATGATGATGATTATTATTATTTCAAAATTAGGCACTGGTTTTCCTATTTGTATAGGAAGCAACAAGTTTCAGGTATGTTTACAAAAAGTCACTTAACTCATGCGTCAAGATGTTGTGGAAGTCCTTATGTGCTTTCATAAGCTCTTGATATTGTTGCAACACACCAGTGTTATCTTCCTTCTTTGCTTTGATGTGAGACTCCACTTCCTTCACTCTTTCACTCAATATGGTGTTTTCCAATAGTGTTGCATGTGTTTTTTCATGAATTTACCAAACTTGTTCAACATGCTTATACATAGCTTCAAATCTCATGCAGACTATTTCTAATGCCATTTCAAAGATAGTGGTCTTAATATTTCCTTTTAATTCTTGTTCCTTTTGAACCTTCTCATGTCTGCCATTCTAGCAAGTAGTTTCTGACATTGCTTCCAACACCTTTCTTTCATGTTCAACCAGTGGAGAATAAAACCGTAAGGAAAAAGGCAATTTATCTCTGTAGTTTATTAGCTCTTGTTTCAACCTTTCATTCTCTTCTATTAGTACCTTGTTATCCCTTACCAATTTATGAATTTGAGCCTTTGTGAACTTGACCACATTTACATTCAAATCAACAGTTTCCATAGGATCTGTCTCTCCTACTCTTTGTACCAAAATATGTCCAAAAATCTGATAATGACCAACAAGGGAGGGCTTTTTTCCTGGTGGGTAAAGTTCCCATATCTGCAAAGTAGTATTATTAGGATTATATCCTGATCCAGTATAGATCTTATCACCAACTTCATCTTTCAAGTACAAGGTTTTATTCTTTATCTTTAGAAAACTATCAAATACAATGGCTGAACTAATATCCCATCCTGGAAGGAGCATAACCCCAACTTCTTGGAATAATGTTCTTCCTCTCTCAGTAGTCATGTTCATCTCTCTATCAATTTCATATTGAAGTTATTTCACAACATATGCTTCCTTTCCAGAGTCAATGTATTTTAGTCTTTCCCTTACCACCTTTCCCTTATACTCAGATGAAAGCCTTAAATTCAGAAGTCTGGAAAAATGCATCATCTGCAATGAATTCCTAACTGGCACTGTGTCTCACATCATTAGATAGCTTGTTAGAAGCTTCAAAGGTAATCACACTCCTTTCTAGTTCCATTTCATATTGGGGAATGATAGGAGTTCTGATTTGTGTGACCTATTCTTCCCCCTCAGTATCATCTTCAACCATGATTGGGGTGTCAGTTGAGAAGCTTAACTTTGGAGTAGGTTGTGGTGACAAATGGGCCAGTGGTGTTATATTTTCTACTTTCCTTCTAGAGCTAACATTTCTTCTTCTCTCAAATGCCACCAGAGGTACATCCTTTAGTATTTCTTCTTCATGCAGGAGAAATTGCTCAACTATTTCCATAGGATCTTGGATTTCATGAAAAAATTCCACATAAGATGGGTTAGTATTCATTCTCCAAGCCTCAGCCATAACAATTCTATTATATGCATTTGTTCTCATGATCACCCAACTTTCCTCATAGTTCCTGATGAAATCATCGACATGGAACTCACACTCATATCCTTTCAATTTATGTGAAATCTTGGAATCATAGATGAAATGCTCAGGGTCAAATTTTTCTCTCTTATTTCCCACTGGCAAGCCATAATAATTTAACTGGCTTCCAACCAATTCATACCCTGTATCAACAATAATAGTGAAGTCGCCAAAACAAAGAGTAGAAGGCGTGAAATTTTTCCTTCCATAGCCTTTCAGATGCATGAAAGCTGAATAAGACAATTGTCTTATGATCTCAAGATATGAAACCCTATCTGGCATGGTCTTAGTCAATAAATATGGTGCTACCTCAAATCCATATACTCTAGTGACAATGCAATCTGCAAACGCATACCAATCTTCCCAGTTGTGTTTTAATTTTCCATCATGGCCCTTCTCCTTTGGTCGGAGAAACCTTTGTACTTCTAACCTCCATAGATTATAATCACATTTATGGCCAAGCAATTTATCCAAGGGTTTGACAAAATTTTCTTCAAAGTACAAGTAGTGGGATCTCTCACATGTACTATCCCAGATTGATGTCCACATTTGCACTGGTCTAGAATTACCATCATTATCCAGATCTATTATTCTCAATTCTTATCCCCATATTCCCATTACTTTCTCTTCATACAGTATCATATGCATAAGAAGTGAATAATGTTTGAAGTTGATAGCTTCACTATTGTTCAAATTAATAGCATTAAGAGCGCTATTAATGGCCTTAAATAGATACTCTGCATAGTCATAGGGCCTAGCATTTTGGCTTTGAATGTCTATAGCCAGAACCATGGGAGCTATATTCATGATAGCAGGGGCCTCAACTCCCAATACTTGGCCAGCCGAGTAGTATGTGTATTGATAGTATTCTTCAAAAAAAATTACAGAAAATGGGGGCCTTTCATTACTAGAAAACCTCATAGGTTGATTTCTTGGACCTTTGGGCCTGTGCAGAGGTAGCTTCCTCATCTTATAGCTTGTATCCATAGAGTGGTATTCTTCCATCAAGTCTCTCATCCACAATTTCATCTTCGGGGAGATGTCAAATTAGAAAACCATACAAATATAATCTTGTGTCATAATCATAAACTGTGACCCATCGTGCAAGTGAATTTCCCTCGTTTTGGGATTATAATTCTTTGTGAGTGCTTTAATTATTTCTACATCCACAAAAACATTTGGCATCACAATTTTTCCTAGATTCAAATTCCATGGGATTGAAATTGGGCTATATCTTTACTTCTTCCTATAGTGATATGTGAACAAATCATAACCCCTGTGCGGAGTCCACACATCTCCCAAATTATTGTGATTGTCCTCTAGGGTCTCACATGATGGGTTTAATTGAGCTATTCTTCTTTCTTTTGGCCTAGACCCAGGACAATGGTCTATTAAGTATTGATTAAGTGGCCTACTTTCAATTCTTTTCCTTTTTGCTCTTGTTTTCTCTAGGGTTTTATCCATTTTAACCCTAACTATGTTGTACTTCAAGCTATCTTCAAAAAATTACATTCAACTAAGCCAAGATGTACTTACTTGAATGAATGCCTAAAATTTTGAGTTGCTCGCCTTCATCCAACTCCGTCCTTTGGATACTTAGCCACAATTCGCAGTGAATTTCAATTTCTTAGAGGCTATATTTATCAAAATTCAGCACGCTCAAGCTAGCTCTGGTTCATAAATGGCACTCACACTACCCTTCCTATCAACTTGCATATTAATGGCAGTTCTCTCTTCGATGACTTCATCAGTCAAATCAATCCGGTGATAATTATTTCATATTTTGTCAACTTTAGAGACTTTAATCACAACATCTATATATCTCTCTTCGATATATATACTTGACCATCTTTTGAGAAATGTCTAAGAGACATTTAGATTTCTCTCATTGATGTTGTAGGGTCTCTTTGATATTTACTTTTTAGTTTCTTCCCTTATGGTCCTCCTTTTGTCGATGAGACTAGCAGATATCTCTTGCTGACAAGCCTATGTCTCCTCGACATGTCTTTATCTCTTCCTTTGATAGTATTATTTGCTGATGATGTCTATGTGACTTTGTTATGTTGGGGAGACCTGTGGTCACCTCTCTCTGATGTCTCTTATTCTCATCGATAACATGTGTTTACACTTGTGCAAGTATGTCGGGGAGACTCTTGAGAATGTTTGCTCGATACGTAGTTGTGTCTCCTCAACATATCATTGTTAGGATGTCGATGAGACCATGTCCAATGTCTGTTCGATGTCTCTATGTGTTTCCAATATTTTGCTCCTTATATGTCAAAGAGACCTTCTTACTTCTCTCCTCAATATGCCGATGTCTCTTCAACATTGTCGTTTGTCCATGCTATCTTACTAGTGACTTATTATTTATTTTATGAAAATCTCTCAATGTCTGAGAGATGTTTTTCTGTTTCTTGAATGTTGAATACTCCATATGAATTATCGGTAAGACATGTTAGATTTTCTCCTCGACATGTCCAAGTCTCTTGGACACATCATTCTTTGGGCTAGCAAGAAGGTATTTGAATATGTCTTTTAGACATTCAGGAGTCTCATCTACATTTCTCATCAACCCTTTTTGATCATGTTGAAGAGACTATAGTGAGAGTCTTTTCGATATAGCATTGTCTTGGCGACATGCCATGTGTTTCTATGGGAACATTTCAGATAGGGAATTGACTTTAGTGTTATGATCAAGGGCCTTATTTGGTAGTTTATATTGGTGTCAGCCATTATGAAATGGAGGTGGAACATATGGTGAGTATGGGAGGATGGGTGAAAATGGAGGTGTGAAAAATAACCAATGTGGATTTTTTGTCTCCAACATGAGGTGTGTCTTGTGAGGTACTAGGAACCTCCTCTTGTAGCATTGATAGTTCTAGGAACACAAGTAATGGTAGCCATAGGGGAAGCTTTCCGACATTTATTAGGTTATTCTCTCAACTAGCTCATAAGCATCCGACAATGTTTGGCCTCTGATGACTAGATCATCACAACTATATCTGAGTTGAAAGATTTGACAAAGACTATAGCCATTCCCACGGGTAGGCGAGCTACAATTGATATTCTTTTCCAGGTCTTATGGAACCTGGTATTGAAATCTATAATGGCCTCTTGTGGGGTTCTTTTGATAGCAATTAGCTATTGGAGGAGGGATGACTAGTCTCCTTTCTCATTGAATTGACTGAAGAATGCATCTCCAAGTTGGTCCCATGTAGCAATGGAGTTGGGTGCCAAGGGTCTGTACCAGTCAAGAGCTCACCCTTTAAAATAGGTAGCCAGTAGCCTTAAAGCTACATTTTGTTCTATAACATGATGTATTATATAGAAATTTTCTACATTTTGAAGATGCTCCATAATGATTTTAAAATCCTCCCCTGTGAATTTGGGGAGTACCTTTAAAGAATTAGTAGGAATAGGATCCCAAGTAGCTGAAGCTACTGGTAGAATAAGTGGGCTACCACTATTCCATGCAACAATTTTTCTTTTGTGGTCCCAGAGTAGCCATTTGTGGTGGTTGTTGTGTTGTTCTCGTATCCCTTTTACAAGTTGCAACCATAAGTAGTAGTAGTAGCCCAAATGTTTTACTAAAAAATGACCTTGTAATAGGCGTTTGGCTCATAAAATCTGAATTCTAATAAGGTTTGAGTGGTATCACTAGGCATGTTAGAAAAAGAACTGTTGATTCCTAAAACCCTCACTTCTATGAAAACAACATCCTATGGGAAGTTTCATAGATGTGGGACTTAATTTTGTTGTCTGTGAAATAACCTTTAGGGTTTTAGAAGCTGAATCTTCAAATGCTTTGGAGTAAAAGGGAAGAGAGAAAGCAAGAAAAATTGAAATAAAACTAACCAAGATGATAGGCCAAAGACATTTGTGGTCCTCACTACTAATATGTATTATATAGGTCAAAACCTTCCAGACATCACAAATAATTTAAAAGAGTGCTTGCATGATTTTAAGTCTATGAGATCTACGAAAAGCCTGTACTATAAAAGCAAGGGATCAAACATAAAAAAACAACCATTAATTTCATGCAGTTTGACACAAAACACCACACCCTCTTCATTATTGGGTTGAGAAAAAATTACAGAGGCCCAAAGGCACAATACAAAAATATTCAATCCTTCCCATGAGGGGCACCTACTAAGGTCTTTGAAATGAAAACAATCAATTGCTACTATCTTGATTCCATAAATAAAAATTACAATCTATTTTATCCAGAAAATAGTTAATAGAAATTATTGCTGAGAGGAACCAAAATTGGAACCAAAACCCCTTACAATGATAACATCTCAGAATAAATAAGTGTTGCTTCCCTACATGGCTAGGAGTCTCGAGGCAAATAAAACTTAAAACCTGGAGCTCCCAAGACACCTAGAGTCTCCCATGTTTTTCCATCATGAAAACTTGCGATAGAATCAGATATTTGAAATGTTTCGATGTGCATGCATATTTGATCTATGGCTCTAGGAAAATTCATCGCCAACAATTCACCACCAGCAATTCACCCCCAACAATTCACCACTAGTAATTCATTTTTGTGACATATTCATTGTGTATATAATCACCTCCAATAATTCATCACTGTGGTATATTCACCACGTCTATATTTTTCAATATTTAAGTGGCCAAGAGCACCCAAAAAATAAAAACTATAGATATTTTGTTGAATGCATAGAAAAGGTATACACAGTGAATATACCATGGTGATAAATTGTATACGTAATAAATATGTTACAACGACGAATTATTAGCAGTGAATTGTTGGGAGTGAATCACTGGTGGTGAATTGTTGACAATGAATTTTCTTGATGTCGTGATCTGGAGATCCTAGGCTTACCTTAATACTTAGCATCCTTCAAATGTTGATGTGTGCTTCACTTGGACTACTGTGGTGGCTTGACCAATGAGTCAAACTTTTCCCATGAAGGGAACTCTTGTTCTCTTCAAGGCGTGTTGTGATGCCATGCAAAAGCTAGGGTCCATTCCTTAAATCTTCCTGCCTTTAAAGCATCGATAACATCAATGCCACCATGTGGTGCCATGGCACTATCCCAAAGGAAATTCGACCACTATTTGGAGCGAGTGATCGCAGGGGCACCACATGTCTACAGTGGGGAAGCCCTTTCCTAAAGATAAATTTTCCAAGTCCATGAAATAAAGAGGAAGCTGGAGTTAGATGCCTGGATTTCAGCCACATCCAACTAAGCACTAAGGCACATATACCTCAAAAGAATGGATTTAATTCACACCTTCATCTTTGTAAGTTGAATGGAAATGAGCTCCCCATCACCCCCTAGCTTGAATATTTTCCCCTTGCATAATTTGGTATGATTTTCATTAAATTTCATGTGTGATGATGTTGATTGTGGATGATGTATTACCATGTGTAGTACAATGGAAGTATGTTTAGATATGATCACTTCAAAAGAAATTTGTGTTAGAATTTATCTTCATGTGTAAATGTGGGTATGATATATTTTTTTGAAGGTAATTCTAATGAGTGGATGTCATCTTCATGTCTTATTTGATACTATTTCTATCATTATGTGATGTTTAATAAAGTGGGTGTCACTCTCATTCTACTCTTTGTGTTCATGAAAGACTAAGATCATTAAAAAAATCTTTGTTGTGGATGAAGCTCTATTCTCTTGTATAATTATCATGGTGACCTTTACATATAATTAGTGAAGTCTTCTACCTATGCCATAGTGCTTGGTGCATTGATCATGCTTGCTCTATGTGTTGGTGTGATTTTCATAGAACCTTGTGCGAGTGATTATGGAATGTGACATGAAAATATTACATTTTCAATCCAAAATATTTGGACTAGATTTTGTTCACTAATGTATTGATGGATAAATTGGGACATCGCAACCTTGATGTTGATTTTGTTAAACTTCATAATAGGATTTTTAAATTTATGTAATGATGTTTGAGATTAGTAGGGGATTAGTGATCTAATAAAAATGATGCCTTCTTTCTAGGATTCCAAGCTTCCTAATTCCACTTTTCTTTATTTTTATTTTTCTTTCAAATATTGTTTATGGTTCAAAAGTTTTATTTTGTTCTACTTGGATGTTTGGTTATATTATTTTATTTGCTTCCCTAATTTTGTTCCCTAAAATTCAGCTCATTGGAACTTATTGCTAATGAAATTTAGTTACTTGAGGAATGTTTCAATTCCTTAGTAGTGGCTTCCATCCTTTTTTCTTGGAAGAAATTATTTGGTTATTATTTTGGGATGCTAGTTGTCACAAGTGGCATGCTTGTGGAGGCAATGAAGGGTGCGGGTGTCCTATCCCTATTCCCTAGTGTCTTTGGTCCCCTTTTAGGCTAGATTATTATTTTTCTTTGCTTTGGTTATACCAATTTTTTTTGGTTTTGTAATCCTTTTGTTCCATGTTCCTTTTCTTTGTGTCTAAATTTGTATTGTTCTTGCTTTGGTTGAGTGGTTGTATTGATTTCTCTTTCTTGTCTTCTTAGTTTTGAGCCAACATTTTTTCTTTTATACAAGTGTCCTCTCCTTGTTAATTTAAAATATATATATACTCTACACATACAATATGTATGCGAGTTATTTTTTATTTATATTATTTTTTAGTAAACACATTCTTTTATATATGAAAAATAATGAATTCTAAATGAAAATAATTCTAGAAAGAGCCATACTAATTACTCACAATAGATAAGGAGATCACATGATAAAATTTACTTTAATTAAAAAATGAAATATTTATTTTTGAATGTTTGATAAAATAATCTATTAATAAAGTAAAATGACTTAAAAGAATTTTATTAAAAATCAAATCTCTTGAATATGTAAACTCAACACCATAAAAGAATGCAGTTAAGACAATTCATTAAGTAATCTTGACAATATGAGACCGATCTCATAGCACAAGGGGAGAGGATTTGGTAATTGAACCTATTTCAATAGTTATGATAGTATTTATTCATTTAATGTCTTAACACTTTTAATTGTATAATACTATAGTCGTGACTTTGAAGTTGTTAGTGTTGATATAAATACTCATAATTGAAAGAAATGTATTCCTTATATTTAAAAATAAATAAATGGTGTGATATCACAATAAAAAATGACTTAATACAAAACTACTAATCTACCATTTTTTGAGGTCTTTTTAGACACCTCAACAAAGAGCATGCTAATATAATATCACATTTAATAATGTGGACCTGAAACCTTAATTATTAAAAAATGTCTTGCCAGATAAATTAATTTATAAAATTGAAAGTGATTTGAAATTGCCACACATAATTTTGAAAAACACTAAATTAAAATACATAATACTAAATCTAAATACTTTGATTATTGATACACCCAACAACAACGAATTGAATTGACTAATAAAAATGGACCACACATTCAATTTAAAATAGTTGGACCGAATCCTGCTTGAATATTTTTGTGACATAAACTGAAAAGGTTTGACCTACTCGCTTCCAATAATAGATTATAAGAATTCCTTCAATCCCATAAACATATACAGAGGCCCAAACAAGACAGTGAGGTAAATTCTTGATTATAAGTTGAACAGTGTAATGAAAGCGATGTCAATCAGATTACTGCCATCGTCTCTCTTGCATTAACTATCGACATGTATGGATTGTATTAAATAACAGAAGAAAACAATTCCATAAATCATTGCCGTTCGTATTATGTGGAGAACAGTGAATTTCATGATAATAAAATCACAACGAATGACTTGGTATACACAGCTGCATAAGCTGTCAACGAGAAACGACAGGTGCCATTGGAGGAGGTCAAAGCATCGGCTATTGACAGGCACATAAAAATACTACAAGAGAATTATAGCCCATTATATTTTATGCTGGATTACATTATCATGCATATTAACGTCCTCTATTTTAGCTGCGAATACTTGTCGTCAAGCAGCAGAGACTTTAAGTGCGGGAGAAGGGAGGGAGCGAATATTTTCAAGACTGGTTGGTGAGCGAATCTCTCATTTGGAATTAAGATTTAATGGTGGGCAATGAGTAACGGAACATGGGGGGAGAAGATAAACCAGACTCTATTAAGCTTCAATCTTTTACGTAAGGAAGGGGCATGGAATTTTTGTATCATAATATTATTATGATCTGAGTGCATCCAAGTTGAAGAGGCACTTGAATCCAGTAAAATACACGAGTTCAACTGTATATGAAAAGTCCCTTTTGAAGTTCAAATGGTTGTCAGATATTTGTTTTTAAAAACTGTTTGTCGTTTTGGATTTGATTAGGGTGATAGTTGGATTGGTCAGCAGCAGGTTCATGATTTAAATTTTAACTATTTTATCAATTAGAAAATGAAATTATTTGATTTTTAAGAGGAGTTATAAGAGGCCATTTTCTTCCTTACAGATTCGGAGTCAGCTTTTCACCTTTTTGTGGACTGTGCTTTCGCTTGGAATGTCTAGGGTCTTGTGATGTCTAGGTTTTGTCTTTCTTTGGTCTGGCCTCCCTCTTTTCAAGATCTCCTATCCCAATGGTCTTCATCGTTTTCTAATCCCCCTTAAAATATTATGAAACCTTACCTTCCTCTATGTTCTTTAGGGTCTTTGGCTTAAAGGAATTCTAGAGCTTTCAATGATAGGAAGGTATCTTTTGAGCATGCGTGCTTCAAAATAAGATTGGTCAAGAAAGAAAAATTCTTAGTTGTCTACTATAATAGAGTTATCCTTTAAGACTACAATGTTCTCTTATTTTGAGAGTGAGTTGCTAATTATTGGGAGTCGGGTGATAGTATTAAAGTCTCTTTGAAAAAGATGGATGCTAAATGATCATAGGTTTGTTGGTCATGCCCTATGCCCTCAACCCTTTTGATGTAAGCCGAATTTTGGTGGGGCCTCTACGAGTAATTGAGATTCATCTAGAGGGGGAGGTAAAATTAAAAATCACCTAGGAAAGGGGGTTCAAGCTTTCTCAATCAATTTAGGGGTTTAATAAAATCACTTGTAGAGGCCTCTATAGTCTATTAGGTAATTATCCTTGTTAGAGAACTTGAAATCTGACACTTGGAAGTTGAAGGGGAGACTTCAAATATCATAAATTCCCTTAACATCTCAATCTCTAAGTTGGACTAGTGGTCATATCATCAATGATTATTTGTGTATTCTAGATTTAGTTATTAATACCAATGTGCATCAAGTCTTTCCTCATGGAAACTCCATAGTTTTTTTCTTCCAATTGAGGGGTTTCATATGAAGGACACAGTAAGTGGGTTGTGAAGGAAGGCCTTCACATAAATTTCATAAGATAATGGAAAATGAGTTTCTCTAAGGTACTATTCGCAAGGTCTCCTGCTCTTTAGGTTAGAGATGAGAATTTAAATTTTATAAATTTTAATAGGGAAGATTTTTGGATGTTTGGAAAGCTTTATACCTTTTATTGGTTGGGGTAAATTTGATGTGGACTCAATTAGATTTGGAGTCAAAAATTATTCCAAAATTCCTAGACATACGAGTTTGTTGAGAGGATGTATGTAGATAGAAATCTAAGAGTGAATCCTATTTATTGTGGATCTATTGAAAGTACTACCATGATATAGAACATCCATCATAAGAGGGATTCTATTGATTTTATGGTGGTAAATGGGTATGATCCTATTCCCTCTATAGAATTTTCCAAGAGCTAGAAAGCTAGGATTGTTAAAATGTGCATGATTTAAAATTGAGGTGTTAAATGAGTTGATAGCTCAAATCATTAGCATGTCCATGAAAGGGAACATAATATACAAGAATGGGAGGAACAAAGAAGAGGTTTTGAAATTGTTCTTGAGGGGTAGAAAAAATCTTAAGAGAATTCAAACTAGTTTCACTACATATTTTTTAGCTCAATCATGGGTTGACATTGTGTTACAAATTATAAGGTATGTAACCTTAGAAGGATTTTTCTAGATGATTTATACCTTTCATTTAACTTTATTGAATTATTTCTATCATAAGTAATTTTTTAGTTTATCATTTATTTTATTATTTTATCAAGAGTATTTTATTCTAAAATATAATAGGTGTGTTGGTTTGCCTCCTCACACTATTTTCTTATCTATTTTTTTTATCAATCATTCTATTTATTTGAATCCCCCTCCCTTTGTTCCACAAAGAAAATATGGTTTGAAACCTCCTTGAAATCCCTTGTGTCTTAGAAAGAAATATAGAGTCACCTATGTAGATCGAAGAGTCACATTACTAACAAGGGACATTGTGTCTATCCTATTGAAATCTCTTCTAATAAGGAGGATATCACTCATATATTTAAAATACCTAGGCATGCTCTTCAAGAGAATCAAGATGATGCTATGGGTAGTGAAGGCATCGAATCTAAGACTATAGGAAAAAATATATATAGTAGAGGAAAAATTCTTTGTAGATAATAAATTACCCGATGTCAAGGTACTATGCCTTTGTCCTTCATCAATTGCAATCGATATTTCTTTCCCTCCCTCATCTACTATAAGGGATGGGTGCTGCCACAATAGTGGTTTACAATTTCTGGGAGGAACTATTTTTTGCTGAAATCACATATTTTTAGAAAATATAATTATTTAAGCCTTGAAAAGATCCATTTAAAGAATTCCAATTGAAGAGGGTTTGATCAAACTATCTTAAATCAAACCCCCTTGGATAGAACCCCGCTAGTTTTAAACCATACCTATAACATAGTCTCCTTTACACCTATCAAAATGCTGATAAAAAACCACTTTTGATTTACCTTTTGGGGGATCAAATGAATTCATTTAAAATTTGTTTTTTTCCAAGTATTTAGTCCTCATTATAAGCTTCCAAAAAAGTATAATTTTAAATAAATTTAATTTGATTATTATATTTATTTTTTATTTCTCGTGAATGTAGGTTTTTCACTGAAAATCAAGCTCTTTGTTATGCACATGTGGAAAAATAGAAAATTATTAAAAATATATATTAAAAATATTAGTGCACCATATATTTGAAGTCCTTGATCCAACAAAGAAAAAAAAATTGAATTTCGATACATACAAAAAAAGTTACGCGTATATGGTCGCTATGTCTGAATTATAATTGGTTTGAATTTGAAACTTTATTAAAGAAATAATATTCAATAAAAAACTATCTAACCAAGTGGAAGCACTAGTTATCAGAGTTACAAATCTAAATTCGAAAGAATTAGAATTTTATCCTTCATGGAAAAAAAGTTATGCGTTATACGGTGAGTGTCACTTTTTAAAAATGTTGTTTTCTAAAAAAAACTAGTTTTCGAGGGAGATGGAAAAAGAAGTTCAATTTGATTCCAAAATTTTTGAAAAAAATATATTTAGAATCTATAGAAAAAATGTCACGAAACTCTAGTTTGCATCATCTTCAAATTCCTCATGGTTTAGCTGCTATAGGTGCCCGAAAGTGAAGATTTAGTTAAAAAAAATATTTCAGTGTCCAGTTTGGCCAAAAATTGTAAACCACTATTGTGGGATCACCCGGATTTTGCATCCAAATGGGAGTTTCTAATCAATATTTATATTAAATTTGGAAAGGAAAATTCTATCCATAAGAAAATTCTCAAATGGTTCTTCTTAAGGGTCAACATAATGAACCTCAATACCTCACTACTTGCTAAGAATTTTATCAGTGAACTATTGGTTTTTTCAAGAAATGAAGAATCTTTTAACTATAAGAATTGGTGAGTCATGGATGAAATAATTATACTAAAGAGTGAGAATGATAAGCATGAAGAAAATATAGCCTCACTATAGAAAGACACCCACAACATCAAGAGAAACCCACAAAGGGTAGTGGATATAAGCAGGACTACAATAAAAATAGTGCAAGTCATATTAAACTAATCAAAGAGAAGATGAACTTTCCCATTTCTCTTTATAGAAATATAGACCTAATTCTTGAACCAGAGTTCAAAACAATAAGGGTACATGATCTACTAAGAAGGATTACACTAGTTTTGTTGAAAAGAATCTTAATTTTCTTAAGAAAGAGTGGGAGGCTATCATGGCCTTGATGCACCTATAATTTAATGGTTTATTGTTTAGTTTTTTTTATAGAATTTGAGTGGTCTTTCTCGCTTATGACTAGCCATATTTACTTTTTGCCAAATTTTTTATCATTCTACTAGTATCATGCTAGCATTCCATTGTTATTGCTTGTTTAGTTTTAAAAAGGATTTGGCCTTTGATGAGGAAAAGGGGGATCTAGGGTCTAAATCACACATTAGCCCATATAACAGCTAGGGGCACAAAAATAATCATAAAAGACCACTTGGCTACTATCCTCGATGGAAGAGCCTAAATGGTTGATTAGGGTTTTGGTCCCTTTTTGTGGTAGCGAGTTTGGATCTAATTTAGATGTAATGTGTGTGATGTAATAGTGAACTAGATGCTAATTATGTGCTCACAATAAACTAATGGAATACTAGAGAATTACATAACTAAGACACATTTTTTTTAGAGAAGTAGAATATAGAGACAAAAGAATTTGACATTCAAATTTAAGTTGAATTAGAGTGAATAGGGGCATGGGTTCCCTAGACTAGAAATGCTTCAATAGCATAAAAAATTGTCACCCTTGACAATTTCACATTAAGTTTAGCTCCACCTTATATGCTTGGACCTAATTATGCTTTTAATTACCCATTTTACAAATATCTTTGGAAAATCAAACAAAGGGAAACAAAATTAAGTATTCAATATTTTCCCTTGACACTTTGGGGCCCAAAAAAAATGGTTCTAGTCTAGGGTGCACAATGCCCTATACCTCCTCTTTTTTCCTCAAATTTGAATATGTCAATTTCAGTATTTTATTATTTGAATTTTTAATTTGAATTGTTGGCTATTGGCATTTGATTTGTGATAAATTAGAAGAATTGCATATAAACACTATCCATTTGTTTAATGTCCTCTTTTTCGAAGTGTTCATAGGAGAAGACCTAATTCCACACCTAGGGTCTTTTGGAGAGCAAATTGAGAATTGGAAGTGACTTGATATATTTTTATAATATTTGTTGATGGGTCAAAAATATTTAATTATTTTTCTTGATGAGGAGTGACCCATTTGTGGGATTGAAGTAAGCAAAAAATAAGTGAAAAAATTTTATTTTATTATTTTGATTTTTGGTGCTCAAGGGGAGGAGGTTAAATGATATTAAAATATGCTTTTGGTACCTAAAATAATTTAATATTTTTTATTGGGGTTTTCCAACCCCTTTTGGGGAGTTATAAGGTGGAAAGAATACTTAAAAATAATATTTTGAATTTTGGGAAAAGTGTACCCAAGTTGAGAGATTAAAAAAGATTAAATTCAAATTTAAATAAAGGAAAGTTGGTGCCCAAATTGGGTCATCCAATTTGGATGGATAAGGTGGGATTGATATATATACAAGTTTATTTTGGAGGATTATTATCATCATGCATATTTCTTTAGTTTTGATCAGTAATTTATTACAACCATTGCAAGGACGAAAACCCTTCTGAATTGTGGGTGACTTCAATGAAAACCTAGCTCATCATTGGAGGAATTGATGATAGAGGTCTACTTGTGCTTCAATGGATTTTTTTGATGGATTTCATGCTCAATTTTTCAAATCAGACTAGGTGACTTGTTGAGGGAAAATTTTGTGTCATTTTGTCTAGAGTTTCACCCTAGATGTTGCATAGATGGTTTTCATTGAACCAAAAGATCGACCTGTTAATGCTTGATACAACCACCAAAGTTAATGAATCCATAGGAAGTGGTTAAGCCATGTCATGAACCTGAGCATTATGTTACACATTACAAGGAGACCAAGGGAACACACCTTGCAACAATCCCCCCAGTGAAAGCAAGGGGTTTGAACCCATGACCTAGGCTTTAATACCAATTATTACATAGATAGTTGTTGTTGCACCAAAAGATTGACCTATTAATGTCTGATACAACCACTAGAGTTAATAAATCCATGGGAGGCAGTTAAGCCATGTCACGAACCTAAGCATTGCGCTACACAACACAAGGAGACCAAAGGTGCACACCTTGCAACATTAGAGTGGAGCACCCAAGTTGGAAGAGTTGTGATTTTCTTTGGAGAGGAAATTTTGGCATTTTGGTGAGATTTTAAGGGTTGTAAAGGCTCATCTACAGATTAGTAGAATAGCATGCCAACTTTGGTAAGGTTTGGAGGCATTTTCATTAATATTTTGCATTCATCTTTGCATATTGTCATTGTCAGAGTAGTTCACCCAGTTAGGGTTTTGTGGAGTAGCATTTCATACACATTTTTAGCATGTAACTAGGGTTAATTCATATCAGCAGACTTCTAAAAACTTTCTAGATATGTTGAGCCCATTTTTGTGGTGTAATTACATGATCATTAGTACTAATTTTGTAATAGTAGATTGGACAAACTAATAATCAGATTTATTGCATGTTTGGATGGTCATATTGTTGTTTTATATTGCTGGTTACATTCATATTAAATGAGATAGATATATTTTCTCTATTATTTTAAGCTTAATTAGAAAATTCTTATCCAAATTTTAGGTTTGAGTTGAAAAATTGAAGAGCATAAATTAGGGCAAAAAAATGAGCTTCAAAAATTAGAATTTAGGTCAATATCCTAGTTGGGATATTTCAGTGGTATCAAAGCTTTGATCCTATCAGTCTGAGGGTCTTACATGCAATCACCATTTTAGTTTTACTATCATAGAAGAACATGGCAACAAGTTTCACAACAAGAAATAGGGGAAAGTCCAAGGAGGAATGATCATCCTTGGGAAAAAATTGCATAATTTTTCCCAGTAGCAACAACAGGTGTTGAAAATTTTTCAATAGCAAATAGTGGAAACAATTGAATAATTGAGGATAGAGTTGCATACCCTAAGAGCAAACAATAGTTCCAAATACAACATGGGTAGAGTAACTACCTATATAGGGAGAGCCACTACTATAATGCTAGATAGGCCACTTTGGCCTACTTTTGTGCAGAGAAGACAAGAAGTATCATATAAGGAAGATGAATAAGACACCCATGGAAATGGTGATGTGATGGTTTCCTATGATAAGTACCAAGCACTTCTAGCTAAGGTTAGGACAGCCATCAACTTACATCAATACATGAACCAACATAGGAATAAGAAGAAAGGAAAGAAAGAAAAGTGACCTCAAAGGAAACACAAAGAGTATAAAGAAGCATTGAGAAATATTGTTATCCCTAGCTTTGATGGTAGGAAAAGTGCTAGATCATAGGTACACAAGTTAGATACATTCTTGAAGCTTAAACCCATGTCAAAAGATGATGTAATTCAATTTGCAACTATGCACCTAGAGTGAGTAGCTTATGATTGGTGGCAACATGGGCTTGTGACAAAAGAACCATGTTATGGTTCATTCTTATGAGGAGTTCATAAACAAGCTCATTGCAAGGTATGAGAGGAAGGATATATAAGTCTACTATAGGGACTTGGCACAATTGAGATAGGTTGGAAGTGTGGATTCTTACATCAATGAGTTCCAAAGGATTCTAGTGATGGTACCTAATATAACAGAGAGAAGGGTGGCAATGTTATTTATGTAAGGATTGAATGATAATTTGAAGGGTTTGGTGAAGGCTCGTAGGCCTAGTACGTGCTTGATGATGCTATTCAACTTGCGCTTGATATTGATACTACTCCACCATTTCAACCACCAAAGAAAGGTTTTAGAGAAGATAAAGCCCTTCAAAAAAGTGATAATAACCTAATTCCACACCTCCTAAGTCAGACTTTGATACAATGAATGAGATAAGGAGGAAGAAACTTTTCTTCACTTGCAAGGAACCATGGGAACCAGGACATAGATGCCTTGGGAAAGGAAAAGTACACTACGTTGAGGTCACTCTTGACCTTGAGGATGATGAAATTCAAGACACCAATTTAGAGAGTGATCATGAGGATCCATGGTTGGAGATAGATACTAAGGCAAAAGGTACTATTACTTTTATTTCAGGTTTCTCTAATTATCATCCATTTTACTTGAGGAGAATTGTGAGTGGGTAATGGGTCTTGTGTGTGAGAAAATATGTGAATTATAATAATCAATAACACACAATAGATGCAATGTATTACATTAAGGAAATCTAAATTAACAATATGTAATTTGATAAAAGGATTCCTTAAAGACATTCCATCTTCCTTTATTCCTAAGGATCTTGTATTAGTGCTCTCAGATCTTAAGTATGCACTGAATTACTAGGATGACACTTAAGAAATGAGTGGCCATTAACCTAGAATGTAGAAACTGTGTCTACACCTACATGATCTGATGATTTGGCTAGATGATGAACTAAATGATATACTGAATGATAAGTTGTTGTATACATAATGCTAATGGAATGATGCAATACTGAATTAAACTAATGGAGATTCTCTGAAAAGGATTCTAAATGCTATAAGTAAGCTAAGACAAATCTAACAAAGAAGCCATGATTCTCATTTACTTGCTAAACTATTCTAAATGCTAAGCTATAATGTAAACTAAGCTCTCAAATGCTAAGATGATTTCTACAGAGTAGTTGTATGCTATGCTCTCTTATGCAAAAGTTGTAAATGAGCCTCTATTTATAGATTTCACTAAGGCATCAGGTGAGTTGGTAGCAATGGACAATCAGGAATAAATCTGGAGAGATCGACGGTGAGAAATGAGGAGGTTAGAGAGAAATAAGGAAGTCCCCTTTAATAGAACAGTCTTGCCAAGTGTAAAAAAGAATAAATGGAAAGGAGAAGCCATGTGTCCCTTAGTTTGTTGAGATTATTGAGGGTAAATACCCATTTTAGAAATTAGGAATAATTATTTTCATGTGACACATGGTGAGATGGAAGATGATGTGGAAGAAGGTTAGAAGAATATCGAGAAATGTGACAAAATTCTAATTAAAAATTCAAATTTGATGAAAGGGAATTAATCAAATAAAACAAATTAGTTAAATTTGTTTATTTAATTAAATCATGAAGAAAGTGGTTTAGATAAGAGGAATTAAAAAATACGAACTATATAAATAAACTTTGCAATTTATTTATACAATAGAAGAAATAAAAAAAATTATTAATTAAATAACCAGTATTTAATTAATATTCTCCAGACCAATTTTGGATGTATACATTTTGCCCCTCTTTGAAGTGATGTGTTTACACATTATTTCGAAGAAAAATTTACCAATGCTGTTAAAATTTCGACGATGTCCCAGACAACGATTTTCAGAAGATAATGAATGTATGCCCCCTCGAGAGATAAATCGAAGAATTTTTTATGATTAAAAGATTTTTGATGATTTTTTGTTTTGTATCTTTCTTTTTATTTTGTATTTTTATTTTTATTTTTTGTTGTCACCAAGATGCCTGTTTGCCAGTTTCTCACTAGCGCGACCATTTGTTCAGGACATTTTTTGATGTTTTTTGGATTTTTTTAGGACTTTTTCTGATGTTTTTGGATTTTTTTAGGACTTTTTCTGATGTTTTTGGATTTTTTTCAAGACTTTTTCTGATATTTTTTTATTTTTTCAAAACTTTTTCCGATGTTTTTGGATTTTTTCAAGACTTTTTCTAATTTGGTAGATGAATCATGTGTAGAATTTCTTGAGATGGATACTTTTCATGGGCTCTTAAAAGAGGTCTCCTTCTAGCGTGGATAGCTGGTATGCTCCTAATCCATAGACTAACACAATGAAAAAGGGGCCCAACCAATTTGGCTCAAACTTTCCTTTCTTCTCCCTATCCTGTTGGTTGTGTGGGTTCTCCTTCAATACCAGGTCACCAACTTGAAATGTTTTGGGTTTGACTTTATGATTGTAACTTCTGGACATCCTTTGTTGGTAGGCTTTTAGGTGGTTCACTGCATGTTGGCATCGTTCATCTAGTAGTTCCAGTTCCTGCAATCTAGATACTCGATAGTCCTCATCAGAGATGATACCCTTCAATGAAACCCAGAGTGATGGTAATTCAACTTCAATGGGTACAATGGCCTTAGATCCATACACCAGAGCATATGGTGTGGCTCATGTTGGTGTGTGAATACTAGTGTGGTACACCCACAGAGGAGGGTTTAATTAGATGTGCCAATCACGCCCAGTGCCATTGACCCTTTTCTTCAAGATTTTTAGAATGGTTTTGTTGGAATCCTCTGCTTGACCATTTCCCTGAGGATAGTATGGTGGAGAGAAGCGATGTTGAATGTTGAACTTCTCACATAATTCTTGCATGTCTTGATTTTTGAATGGTCTTCCATTGTCAATGACAATGGATTGAGGGATGTCATACCAACAAATGATGTAATTGAGGATGAATGATGAAATTTTCTTTCCTTTGATGGTGATTAGGGGAACAACTTCAATCCTCATGAAGTATTTTGTAGCTATGATGATAAAATTATGTCCATTGGACGAAGATGGATGGATTTTACCAACAAGATCTACTCCCCACTGACAAAAGGGCCATGTTGATGCAAAAGGTTGAAGTTCTTACACTCATGTGTGGATGAGGTTGCCATGGATCTAACACTTTTTACATTTCTTGACAAACTGGAAGGACTCCTTCTCCATGTTTGGCCAGTAATATCCTAAATGAAGGAGTTTCTTGGCTAAGGTTAAACTACTTGAATGAGTTTCACAAACACCCTCATGAACTTCCCGTAAAGTCGTTTTAGACTCATCATGTTCCAGACATCAGAGGAGAGTTATGTCAAGACCTTGTTGGTATAGTACATCCACAATAAGAGTATGTTGGGTGGCTTGGTGAATGAAATTTCATTTTTGATTTCTAGACAGGTTAGGTGGAAGGGTGTTATCTTTTAGGTAGGTATAAATTTCACCATAGATTGAGGCATTGGTATCAATTAGGTGACAAATAACTTGGGACTCAGTATTGTCATAAGTAGGGGAAAATAGTTGTTCCACCAAGAACTCATAACGACTTCTCTTCTCTAGAATTTGTAACAAGGAAGCAACAGTGGCCATGGCATCAGTAGCTTTTTTGTCCACTCTTGAAATCTATTCAAATTTGATATCCATAAAATATTTCTTAAAATCATCAATGATTCTTTTATAGGGCATCAGTTTTTCATCCTTTGTTTGATAATCATCATTGACTTGGTTAATGACCAACTGAGAATCTCCATATACTTGCAATTATGGAATTTTCCATTCTACAACTATTTTAATACCGATGATTAACGCTTCATACTTTGCCATGTTATTGGTACAAGGGAACATCAATCTGTATGATTTTGGTATGGTATGTCCTTGTGGACTGACAAATAGGATTCTGGCCCCTGATTCATGTTGGGTGTGTGATCCATCAAACTATAATGTCCACTGTTTTGCAACCAAGGTAAGGACATTAGCATCTGGAAATTCAATGTGCAAAGGATGATCATCTGGTAGAGGTGCTTCAGCTAACTGGTCAACGATTGCTTGTCCTTTTATTGCTTTCCTATCCACATATTGGATGTCAAATTCACTTAGTACCATAACCCACTTGGCCAGTCTTCCAGTTAGGTTAGCTTTGTTGAGGAGGTATTTTAGTGGATCTATTTTGGCTATTAACTTGATGGTGCAAGTTAGCATGTAGTGTCGTAACTGTTGGGTGGTGAACACTACTTCCAAGAAATACTTTTCAATGGATGTATAATTGATCTCATAGCCATTTAGCATCCCGCTAATGTAATAAATTTCCCTCTCTTTTCCTACTAAATCCTCTTGTGCTAACAGGGCTACCAATGATACCTTAGTTGTTACAATGTATAACAAGAGTGGTTTTCCTTTTGCTGGTGGTACTAAGATAGGTGGACTCATTAGGTATTGTTTCAATTGTTTGAAGGATCCTTCACATTTCTCATCCCATTGGAAAGAAACATTTTTGTGTAGCAAGTGAGTAAAAGGATGGGTCTTATCAGCCAATTGTGAAATAAATCTTCAGATTGATTGGAATATTCCTTGCAGAGATCGTAACTAACTGATGTTTTTGGGTGGTAGAATTTCCATGATAGCTTTAACTTTTGTTGGGTCTACCTCAATGCCTTTTTTTGAAACTATGTATCCCAGGAGTTTGGCTGAAGTTACCCCAAACACACATTTCTTTGGATTCAGTCATACAATTAATTTCTCTAGTCTAGTGAATATTTTGTCTAAGATCTCTAAGTGTCCCTATCTGGTATATGATTTAGCTAATAGATCATCCACATAGTCTTCCATGAAATTATTCATCATATTATGAAAAATTGTTGTCATGGCACGCTGATAAGTAGCTCCTACATTCTTCAATCTAAATGGCATGACGTTCCAACAAAATTTTCCCCAAGGACATGTAAAGGTTGTCTTATCTTGATCCTCTAGAGCTATCTTGATTTGATTATAACTGGATAAACCATCCATAAGTGACAACATGCCATGTCTTGCCATTAAGTCCACTATGATGTCTATGTTAGGTAGAGGAAAATCATCTTTGGGATAATCCTTATTGAGATCTCAAAAATTTGTGCAAATATGAATGTTTTTATCAGGCTTTGAGACTGGTACAATATTGGTGATCCACTCGGCATAGTCAATGGGTCTAATGAATCTCGCATCTAACAACTTCTTCATCTCTACTTTTACCAATAGGGAAATATGTGGATTCATTTTCCTTAGTTTCTACTTGACTGGTTTTACTCCTGGTGGTAAGGAGATATGATGCATGATGAGTTATGGATCAATCCCTAGCATGTTGGCATATGACCAAGAAAATTTGATTTGTTTTCCTATGAAAAATTTGAGGAAGCTTGGTTTTTCTTGGTCTGTCAAAGATATGGCTAGATGTATAGTCTTCACTATCTCTTCACTGCCAATATTGATAGACTGTGTGGGTTCAATCAATACCTTTGATCTTTCCTGAAAGTGCTCCAGGAGAGTATCAAACCTTCCATCCTTCGATTCCTCAAAGAGGTTTTCGCCATTGGATGCGCTCTTTGTTTTTACTTTTTCTAGATCTGATACTGCCATTGAATGGTTTTCACCATTAGATCTATTTCTTGTATTATTCATTTTGTAGCTGGAAGATTTGATACTCCCCTATTTGGACACTTCGTTATGATGTTCAATGGTGGAATTTATTTCAGGATTGTTAGCATAGAGGAAATTAACAATGGCAACATCATTTGAAAATGTAGGGATATCAAATGGCTCAGTTTGGTCCCAGTCTATGAGTTTGGGATGTACTAGGGGTAAGAAGTCACTAGACTAGTTAAGGTCAAATATGGTAAGAGTCTTGATGGTGGTATCTTTGATTTTTCCAATAGAAAAATTGAGGTCTATAAGGTAACTTTCCTCTGAATTATTTGTTTCACTCTGAGTCGAATCATCTTCACTGGAATCATCAATGTGTTGTGATCCTAATTCAAGCAGTCTAGAACCTAAACCATGTCCCTCTTTGATTAGGGGTGCATACTTGTGTACCACATTAATGTCCTTGTCGTGACAAGACTCTTCTGATAGTGAATCCCACTCATATTCATTAGAATCAGTTTCATGATCATTACTAGCTTGTAACTGCAAGATTCTTTCAACCACCCTTTGAGTCATCTCTTCTTTTGTCTCCTCTTTATAACCCAACCATGTATTGTCTTTTGGATTGATTAAGAGTGGTTGAATTGGTTCTATAATTCCTTCCTTTCTTTTTTCTATAGGGCCTTTTCCCTCATATCCCATCTTTTCCAAAATAGTGAATCCTTTTCCATATTGTGTTGTTTGTACATTTGCAGTTGATGCTTGAGATTCTTCTTCATCCTTATAGAGTCGTTTAGAATATTTTTTTCTTCTGCTTCATCAACCCTAGTGCTTGCTTTTACAAAATGACCATCAAAGAAAGTAACTAGTTGTGATGTCTATTGTGTTGATGTTGAGGGTTTCCCATATAACTTTGGGGAAGAGAACTGTGAAAGACATAGGGATCGTTCAATGATATATTCACCAATACCTTTATCTTTGACTTGGAATTTTTTCCCAAATTGTTTCGACAGGGAATTTAATTGGGCTTCATGATTTGAGGATGTGGAAGGAGAAAATTCCTCTTTCTTCTTAGACTGTTTAGGCATGGAACTAGAATGACCTTCATGATTTGAAGAAATGGCCAACAGTTTGGATGAAGAACTTGACTAGCTCTGATCATTGGAAGGGATGGAAGTGGAGACTTCTATGTTATGAGGCACAATGATATCTTGGAAAATTTTTAGGGTGTTGCAATACTGAGGACTGTTTGAATTGGCTGAGATGGTGATTTCTTGGCCACCACAAGGGAATTTTAGACATTAGTGGTATGTTGATGGGACCGCTTGCATTTCATGGATCCATGGGCGACCCAATAGTATGTTGTAGGTCAAATCCTTGTCTAAGACTTGGCATATTACATCTTTCTAAATCAATCCTACTTGAATAGGTAAGAAAATCAATCCCTGTGAAGATCTTTCCTCATCATCATATTCTTTTATTTTAATCCTTTTCTTTGAGTCAATTGCATTCGCAGAGAATCCCAAGGCATGAACAAGCTTTAAAGTACATATATTCAAGTCAAATCCTCCAACTATTAGGACACGTTTGACACGATTTTTATGAATTAGGACTTCAATATGGAGAGTGGAATTGTGGGGATGAGAAATAGATGCGTCATCATTTTCTGAGAAGGATAAGCAATGTGGCATGGTCAAATGTCCCACTATGGCTTCAAATTAACAAACTTCTAGATTTGTTGGTATTTTTGTGTCCACTAGGGCTTTTTCCAAAATCTCTTTGTGGGTAGGTGAAATCTTGAGCAATTCCAATATTGATATTTGTGCAGGGATCTTTTGTAACTATTCCACTATGTTGTATTGATTGGGTGAGGCAGTGGGTGTTTTAGATGAACTTCCTTTTAAGACATATTTGGCATGTGCTCTCATGGTTGCATTCATTGGTATGTTTTCTCATTTCCCATTTATTTTAATGACATTGAATTGAGTATCAATTGCAGCTATATCTAGTTTGATGTCATTAATTTGATTTTCAAGGATAATGATGTCTTGTTCTTGTTCAATTTGAGTGTCATAGATTGGATTATTGGCTGCAATAATGTCTTGATTGTCATTGGTTTCAATGGTATTCATTTGATCCTCTGCTGCTAAGATATGATTTATGACAGTATCATGGACATAGTTTATGTTCTTTCCCTTGTTGTTTGTTGTAGAGGACTCCCCTTTTTCATAATTTAGTAAAGGATTTTTAAATGCTCCGTGATTGGAATTTGTTTCGGGTCCCTCTATTCGTATGACCTTGTCATCTATTAAATCTTGTATCTTATGTTTCAATTGCATGCAGCTATTTGTTTGATTTCCTTTGCATCAATGAAATTCACAATAATAGGTATCATTCCACCATGAAAATTTTACTTTTGGTTCAAATCCTTGAGTGTCAGGTAGTGTTATGAGGTTGTTTTCAAGAATTTCCCTCAATGTAGATTTGTGTGATTTCCCCAAAGGTGTAAATTTTATGTAGTTTGATTATGTTTGATAAGGTGGAGGTTTGGACATGGTGTTACTTTGATTATGGTTGTTTTGATTATTGTGTTGGTTGACATTTTGATTAGTTCCTTGATTGATGTTTTGATTGGTCTCGGTTGTGGTTCTCGATAGATTAAAGACCTTATCTTTTCTTGTTCAGGTATGGGACATGTGTATCGAGTGAATAACCTTCTCCACCTTTGTAAGAATATGAGGAAATATTCTCCTTGTTTCTGTTTGGTATTACAAAGATCCTTCATGGTTATCTCATGTGTAATGTTATATGAATATTGAGTGATAAATTTG
>VDFB02220343.1:0-16317 GCA_007258455.2 Sequoia sempervirens
ATCCCTAACCCTAACCTTAACCCTGATCCTAACCCTAATCATATCCCTAACCCTAATACTAGTGCTAACCCTAAGCCTAATCCTAACCCTAATCATATTAACTATCATATTATAATATATTAATTATTATAATAATTTTATAATAAAATAATACTATAATAAAATATATAATAAAAAAAATAAAAATTATTTAAGATATTAGATGTTGCGCCGCGACTACTACTAGCATATATATATTATTTTAATAATATTTATAAAATACGCCGAGAGATATCCTTCTCGAGGCGCCTAATTTTTAATCAAATTTTTATTATAAAAATTGAATAGGCGCCTTGAGAAGGATATATGTCAGCGTATTTTATATATATTATTATAATAATATATATATGCTAGTATATATTTAATAATATATATAAAACGCCGAGAGATATCCTTCTCTAAGGCGCCTATTGCACTTTTATGTGAGAAATTGATTTTAAAAATAGGTGCCTTGAGAAGGATATGTCTCGACATATTTTATATATATTATTAAATATATATATGCTAGTAGCAATTGCAACACAACATGTAATATCTTTAATAAATTATTTTTATATTTATATATTTTATATTAAATAATTATAATAATTAATATATTATAATATGATAGTATAATATTTGTAATATTATTTAAAATAATAATATATATAACTTAATATTTAAATGTTAAGTTAAAATATATTAATATATTTTAAGTATATTTATAATATTATAATAAAAATATTATATCAACAATATTTAGTTAGGATTAGGGTTAGGGTTAAGGTTAAGAGATATAGTTAAGGTTAGGATTAGGTCTGGAGATATAGTTAGGGTTAGGGTTAGAGTTAATATATAGTTAGGGTTATGGTTAGAGTTAATATTACCATGAGAGACAAGGTTTGCATTAAAATTAGGGTTAGGGTTATATACATGTAATATCTTAAATAAATTATTTTTATATTTATATATTTTATATTAAATTATTATAATAATTAATATATTATAATATGATAGTATAATATTTGTAATTCAATTTTAGAAAATAATATATATAATTTAATATTTAAATGTTAAGTTAAAATATATAAATATATTTTTAGTATATTTATAATATTATAATAAAAAAATATTATATCATCAATATTTAGTTAGGATTATGGTTAAGGTTAAGGTTAAGATATATAGTTAAGGTTAGGGTTAGGTCTAGAGATATAGTTAGGGTTAGGGTTAGAGTTAATATATAGTTAGGATTGGGGTTAGGGTTAATATTAGGATGATAGACATGGTTTGCATCAAAATTAGGGTTAGGGTTATCATCAAGATAAGCTTAGGATTAAGGTTCAAGTTAGCATGAGGATTAGGGTTACAATAAGGTTTAGGGCCAAGTTTAGGGTTAATATATATAGTTAGGGTTGGTGTAATAATTGGGGTTAAGGTTATCAAGATTAGGGTTATAGTTATGTTTTGGATCAAGTTTAGGGTTAGGATTATGGTGAGGTTGGGGTTAAGAGATATAGTTAGGGTTAGGGTTTAGGTTAGGATTAGGGCTACAGATATAGTTAGGGTTAGAAATATGGTTAACATTATGATGAGGGTCAGGGTTCACATCAAAATTAGGGTTAGGGTTAGCATTAAGATTAATGTTACATTTAGGTTTGTTGTCAAGTTTAGGGTTAATAGTTAATGTTAGGTTTGGGGTAATAATTGGGGTTAAGGTTATCAGGATTAGTGTTATAGTTATGTTCTTGATCAAGTTTAGGGTTAGGATTATGGTTAGGTTGGGGTTAAGAGATATAGTTAGGTTTAGGGTTTAGGTTAGGATTAGGGTTAGAGATATAGTTAAGCTTATGGTTATGGTTAAGAGATATAGTTAGGGTTATAAATATGGTTAACATTAAGATGAGGGTTAGGTTGCATCAAAATTAGGGTTAGGGTTAGCATGAAGAATAGTTTAATAGGATTAGGTTTAGGATTAGCATTAGGATTAAGGTTACATTTAGTGTTTTATAATGCAGGGCCTAACACTAATGCTAGCCCTAACCTTAACCATAAGCCTATTTCTAACACCAATTCTTTCACTAACCCTAACCTTCAACCCTAACCCTAAATATAGCTTATCCCTATCTTTAACCCTAATTATACCCTAACTCTAACCCTAACCCTCCCTGAGTGAACCTTAACCATAATCCTAATGCTAAACCTAATTCTAATCTAATGCTAATTTAACCCTAATTAAACCCAAACTCTAATCATAATTACACTCTAACCCTAACCCTTATCCTAGTTGAACCCTTAACCCTAATTGAACCCAAACCCTAATCCTAATTACACTCTAACCCTAATTTATCCCAAACCATAACCTTAACCCTAACCCTAATTGAACCCTAACCCTAATTGAACTCTAGCTGTAATTGAACCCCAACCCTAACCCTATTTGTTCCTAAACCTAGTATCTCACAAATACAAGATCAAGACCTTGCCAACTCTGGTAAACCTTATTGGATAGTGATAAAAGCTACCTTATCTTTCATTAAGGTAGAAAATTTTTGTTATACAACATGCCCCTTGAAAATTGGAGATAGGCACTACAAAAAGAAGGTAAACACTAATGAAAATGGTCAGTGGTATTGTGGAAGATGTGATAAAACTTTCCCTAAATGTGATTATAAATATATACTTCAATGAAAGTGGAAGACCATACTTCATTCACTTGGATTACAACTTTTGAAGAAGTGGCAGAAGAAATTATGGGTGTAACAACAAAATAATTGAACATTTTAAAGCATGAAAAATAAGATGATGTTAAGTTTTCACACACTATACAAAAGGTCCTTTTCAATAGATATATCTAAGTTAGTTAATGCCATTTTGTCATTATATACTTCTTTGATGCTGTCAATAATAAATCTAATGATTGATGAACATTTTTGCTTTTAAATTTATTGTTCTTGGTTGATTGTTGTTATAGACAAGTTGGTATGATTTCAAATTTCAATGTGTACCCTTATATATGGGAATTGAGATAAACAATGACACAAGCAATAATGAAATCAAATTGATTGCTTTCCAAATTCATATTCATGAAAATGTAAGCATTTTTCAAGTCAATAGGCATCTTGATAAAGATATCTCTCAGCGTGTTTTACATATATTATTAATTAATATAGGTATGCTAGTTAATTAAATTATTAACTATATTTTATTTGTATTGATAGATATTGGGTGGGGGATTGTTGGGACAGGGGGTTGGGGCAGAAATCAAAATAAAAATATTAATATCTTTCTCTACTTATCTCTCTCTCTCTCCCTCTCTCAGCATCTCATATACTAGACTATCTTTCCATCTCTCTCTCTCTCTCTCTATATATATATATATATATATATATATCCCCCCCTCTATCTCCTATCTCTCTATATATTTATTTCTCCCTCTATCTCTCTCTATATATCTCTATCTATTTTTATCCCTTTTCCTCTCTCATTCTATATTCAGCTCTACCTCTATCTATAGGGAGAGATACAAAGGTGAAGCATTGGACCTTCCCAAAGATCCACCAATCTCAGCACTACTCCCAACTATTTTGAGCATTTAAGTGCATATTGTATGCTAGATTAGGAGGCATGTGTCAAAGCTCATGTTATTGATGCCAAAAATGGGTCCAAAGTCACAAATCGAGGAATTAGAGTTAGTTATAGTTTGTAGAAATTTCAGGGTGCCACATAAGAACAAAGATATTCCAGTTTTTTAGGAAGATCGTAATCAATCAAATTTGGCACTTCATCAATATTGTATCTTCATCAACATTAACAAAAACAAAGGTATGTATTTGAGATCCCTTGCATTTTAAGAGATTTTTCTATATATATAAAATATTTTAATATATTTCCCTCAAATCCATAATATATATATTAGTGTGTATTTATTTATTGCAATAAAAAATTAACCTAAGTAACACATTAAGAATTCTAAGGATTTGTGCTTGGAAAAATGCATAACAAATTTTTTTGTTGGATGTCGTGTTGTATAGTTTAGAAAAGCTCAAAATATGAATAGGATTTCAAGGCCATATATTATGGTAGCTTACAATGCAAAAGAAGGAAGGAAATCTATTATCAATTTTAATCTACAATTTAATACCATATGAAAAATCACATGTAGTATTATCTACAACTAATTCTTGACATATTAATTTTATAAAATACACATGTACCATACAATAAACTTCTCCCAAGAAAGAAGCCAAGTGAACATTAGTGAACCCCTAATTGTAGATTCATAACTCTAATCACTTAACCCTAATTGAACCTAATTGTAGATTCATAACTCTAATCATAACCCTAAGGGAACACTATTGAATAGTAGTCCTAATTGTACCATAACCCTAACTTTGAACTATAGTTGAACTCTAATCCTAACCCTAACACTAATTCTTATCCTATTTGAACCTTAACCCCAACCCTAATCTAGTTAAAAAAAATTTATAAAATTGTAGCAAACCCATCTATACTTGGAGATTTATCCTTTTTATATATTCTAATATCCTTTACAATCTCATCCTTACTCTATATCTCTAGTAGGCCAATCATTGTCTTCCTCTTTGATTTTCCTAGGGATGACTTGTGCACAATGATCTTGGGATCTTTTATAGTCCACATTGCTATCTTCAACAAAGAAAATATTTTAATAGAAAGATTGAAATTCATTTATAACCAAATAAAGACCATTTATATGTTGATTATTCACCTAGATTGATCTAATTTCTTCCCTAGCATTTTTTCTCCTTTATATAATTAAAGAAGAAATCAAAGCCTTTATCTCCATTTTTTTTTAGCCAATTTATTTATCCCTAACTTTTTAAACCATGAATCTTCTTAATTTCAATTTTTCTCAAATTATGCTTGAATCTCACCAACTCCTCATTCAAGGACTCATGCAATTGAGATTTAAGATGGAATCTTAATGAAGCAATTCTTTGATCTCCTTCCATCAAAGGCTCTTTTTTCTGCACAACCTGGAATAGGGACCTTGAGTTGGTAACATTGGAATCCTATTTTTGAATTGATAGCAGAAATTTTTTTTAGCAAGATCCTATCAATTAATTTTTTTAGCAAATATTAACTTCTTATATTAAAAATAATTTAAATATTTTAACACATGCATTAGATGGACCTTTGGTTTTTGATGATTTAGAGATATTATGTATTGATAATTGTGTGATTGAAAGGTTTAACAAATATAAGTCATTTGGAAAAGCCTATGAAATCTAGGTTGAGCAAGTGATTAGATATGGACTCTTTTGCATTGAAAGAGGTGTAATATTATATAAGGAAATTGAGGGGAAAAAAAAGGAAATAAATAATGATCTCCAAATACTGAGAAAATAAGAATCTATCTAGAATTTAGTAATAATATATATATATATATAAATTGATACAAATACACAACTAAACAAAAAAATTCTCATATTTATTTCAAATGTTTGATATATGTTATTCATTACATATTTTTTAAATTTTGAATGCTTTTGGTGGAGTTACTATTGGAAGGAGAATATAATTGTAAACTATATATATTTTAAGTAAATCTATATCTTTTAGTATTTAAAATTACTTAAATAGTTTCCTCATTGATATCTTGTTTACTTTAACATACACCATAATAGAATTTGACATGCACATCAATCTTAGAGAAAAAATATATATTCATGTCCTTTTTCATTACAATTTTTGGTAAACTTTGAATAGATTGTCCTTTGTTCAATAACAAGTCTACAAGTGGTATATTCTTGTGTGAATTAATTTCATGACATTACCCTACCTTGCGTAAGATCTACTAGTGCAAACTTGACGTAGTAATTATCAACCCTACACATTTAAAATTTAAATTCAATTTAAATCTTGATAGCACCCTCCTACTAATCATTGTGAGCTTACCTAATGCATGTTTATATTGATTTGCATGTTGTATTTTACTTAAATAAAATCATTTAAGCATTTAAAATGATCAAATATTATTAGGACAATGAGGATTTATCAAAAGAACATTTTCATTGAGAGAAATGTAATAACATTTTCTCATAACATATATCATCATGTCTCTAATTTATCATCATGTCCCTAATCATTATTACTATGTCATGGAATTGGTTTGGTTAGGGCTCTAATTGAGGAGAAAAAAATCCTCACAATTTAGCACATTCCCTAAAAATGTTACTAAACACTTTCGATCTATATTCCCTAAAAATGTTACTAAACACTTTCTATCTATATTGAGGTTCAAATATTAGAAGGTCAACACAACTAAATTCTAAACATCAATTATTTGCTAGTTGATTCTTATGGTATAGATTTATATTTGCACACTAGTTCGGTTTCTCAGACATGGATATGAACCAAAGCAATACTTTGAGACATTTATTGACCATCTAGGGATCTAAATGAAGATAACACAAGCCTCTCACATTTAGTAGATTTTGTAATACTATGTATATTCACTCTTATTATATTAATATATAAATATATAGTCTTACAGCGCTGCTTTAAAAAAATGATGTTTGTAAGCATTGTCAATCCATAATAAAGTGTAAATGTTAAAAGATAAAAATCAATTTAAAATTATTTTTTACTAGTTGATTATTGGAATTATAGATTGAAGCTTGTAGACTAGTTTTATTTTGTACATATTTGAACCAAAGAAAGAACATAGTGCCATATTTAAAAGCATTTATAAAATCAAGTCCAAAACCTCTTTTAACACTTCAAATAATCAACATCTACATCTCAAAAACATCACATTTAATTCATTTTAATTTAAATATCAATCATCTAATATAAAAATAATATTATTTTTTAAATAAAAACATAATAAACATTTTTCATTAAAATAAACAATTAAATATAATTAACATTAATAAATATTATAAATAAGATATAATCTTTTAAAAAAATTATTATTAAAGTTATAAGAAAGATAAATCTTTTCTATTTCTAACAAAGAAAATGAACCGATACTTAAATGACATAAAGGAACACTCACCACAATAATTCATGTGGTGAAATGAATGTGGGATTAAGACTAAATCTGATCAATGACCCGAAGTGGAAGCGGAGAAACTTGTGAAACAACTATGGAAGGAGAACGGGAACGAGAATGGCAAGTGTAAACTGCAACGGTGGAGTACTACGAAAACATAGATTTGAAATGGTGCGGTTAAAGAAATGCTACAGAAATGAGAGAGAGGTTGGGTTAAGAGGGCCCCACATGGTGCCAGACATCTAAGGGAGTGTACCCTTAGAGTGTGACGGTTAAGCCCGACCCTCATATAATACCTTGCATTATGGAGCTCAATTCTCTGATATATTACTACTTATCGAATCCTTTGTAAATAATTGTAAACTTTTGACTCCATTTAAGCATTTAATTTATTTTCTTGAATCAAAGCAAAAACATAGACACACAATTGAACAAATTCTCAAAGAAGAATGACAACTTCATTAACATTTCATTCAAAATTCACTCAAATCCACATAAGGAGAAATATATTAGAATTATATACATTTTATTCGTAGCATAAAGTCATATCTACATACAAAATAAGATAATTTGCATATATTCATCCAAAACTCCAAAAGCAGGGCTATCTATTTTTTATTCCATCCGGCTTGGGGTTTTAGCGACCAATGGCACCAAAATATCACTTCACTCATTAGAGGGGGCGAGATTCTATATATTCAACTCAAAACCCTAGCTAGAGCTTTCATCGAGTTCTCTCCCTACAAATGAGCCTTGAATTCCCTTTTATATGACAAGGGAGCAACAAGCTTCAGGCTTAAATGTAATTTCACCACAAATTCTCATTTGAACAAAATCTCCATTACTGCATTTGAATTTCATTTCAAAACTTCCCACACATTGAATCTACAAAACATTTATAGTGCATGGACTGGGGTAGCATAAAAGAATAGGGGAACACAAATTGTCATCAAAATCCCCTTGTCGCTATCCACGCAAAAAAACTAGGCAACCAAATTGCCATGAAGGCACCATAGCAACTTCTTATTTACCCACCACCCTGCCCTTACCAACACTCAGACCCTGGTATACACGCCCGCTTCTAGTTGTTGCCCAATATGGTTCGAGTCAGTCCACTTGGGGTTTTAATTTGAACAAAATCTCCATTGCATTTGAATTTCATTTCAAAACTTCCCACATGTTGAATCTGCAAAACATAGTGGCGCACAAACTGGGGAAAGCTAAAAGAAAAGGGAACACAAATTGTCATCAAAATCCTGGCACATGAACTGGGGAAACCTAAAAGAAAAGGGAACACAAATTGTCATCAAAATCCCCTTGTCGCTATCCACGCAAAAATGCCAGGAAACCAAATTGCCACGAAGGCACCACATCAACTTCTTATTTACCTACCACCATTCCCTTACCAACACTCTAACCCTAGTATACATGCTCGCTTCTAGTTGTTGCCCAATACGGTAGACTCTCAGCCTCATCTTCTTTCTTGTCCTTGCCCAATACGGTTTGAGTCGGTCCGCTTAGGTTTTGAACAACCAATGGCACCACAACTATCTCTTCGTCATCAGAGAACAGACCGTGATTGAAGAGAGGTAAATACCGACAATAGTTCGAGTCAGTCTTGGTTACATCATCAGAAGTGTTGCTCGTAAGGTCAATGGGCGAGTGTTGGCATCCAGAGGAGCCATGCCACCCATACCTTATTTTCCTACCAACACTAGTAATGGAGCACACCGCCGACTGCTTGCCTTTGTCATCTACCAGTTGAGCAGCAACGTCCTGGAATTGCAACCTTCTACTGCATCTAGTGGGCACAAGCCTGGGCTTGTCAATGAAAGTACCTTCCTGAATAGCAAGACCAAGATTTTGTGAGCTCAAACGAACAGACCTCCTTACTAACTTACTCATTTTTCTCTTCTCGGACAAGCACTCCAAGCTTGATTAAATTTGAACCCACAAAGTGCTCTAAGCATACAAGAATGGAAACTATTAGTAGTAAATTCCTCTTCTATTTATTGTGCAAGGTAATAGCGAAGCCTTCATCCTGCTTAGTAGTAAACATGCATGTGCAAACATATGGCAATTTGGTACATTAATGTCTTGTCACTTGGATTTAACTAGAGCTACATGAGAATCCAAAGATCACCCTTCATGATTGCCAACAACAACATCTTCACACAGATTGAGATCGACGTGTCTACACAAGCAAGGAATAATTCATTAATGCTTCACCAACCTTCATCTTCCTCTTGCCTGCTAGAACAACAGAGATTTACATTAGCTTTTGATCTTCATTGTCGATCTAAAACCACGGGTTATGAGCTCAACAGTGGAGATTGGGCCCCACATTCCATACAGGACACACATTTGCCTTTTGCTGACCTCGCGCCAAATAACAGGGCGACACCTTAGGTCTACGAGTTGGCGGGGTATGATCGAGATCTTCTCCCATATCTTCGAATCTAGAAAACCTACACATTGCACAGTTAGTATTTAATGAAAGGCTTTGGCTAAGCCATCGGCGACATGACCACTAGAGTTAATGGCTTAGGCTTATGTCACTGGATTAAAATTAAAACCCAACTTTAACTTTAATGCTTTATTTCATCTGCAAGGTTTTATTTCCTAAGTCTCAGTTGGACCCATTAAATTCTTATCCCAACCCTAACAAGAACAAATGATTAAGCTAAGGATTGTATTTGTTGTTATAACTTTAGTTCTAGAGAATTCTTAATTACCAATTCTTATTTATACATTTATATGAATCCAATTGAGATACCTTTCCATATCATTATGGAAAATTTTATTGCAACCCTAACTCTAACACTAATTAAACCTTGTGAACCCTAGCGATTGAACTAGGTATTATAGCCCTAACTCCTTTTGCAAGGTGAACTATAATGCGTAACCTAATTGTATCAAAACCTAAGAGAACTCTAATTGAACCCTAACCTAAAATAGACAATAACCCTTCTTACCTTAATTAAACCCTACAGAAATCCCTAGCCCTAATTTAGACTAACCTTAATTGTAATTAAGCCCTTGTTAGTTATATAACCTAATTGATCCTAGCAAATTGAATACTAATTGAACCTTAACCCTAAGTGAATGCTTGTGCCAATTAAGCTCCAACCATAATCTGTTTGGTGCATTTGACTAATCATAACCATAATTCAACCACAGCCTTAATTGAACCCTAGCATTAAACATGGGTTGAATTAAGTTTAGGTTCTAAAATAAGGGTTGAGTAAGAGTGGGGTATAGGATTCTATTAGGATAGGGTTGAGGTGGGAGTAATATTAGAGTTCATGAGCAGGCAGGGGTTAGTGTTGGGGTTCAGTGGGGCAAGTTAATATTAGGGTTAGGGATACATGGTTCAATTAGGGTTTCATTAATGTTAGTTTTAGAATCATGTGATGTTTGGGGTTGGATATATAAGAGTTAGGTTTGAAGTTAATTAGTGTTAGTTTGAGATGAAGGGTTATCAGTTAGACTTATAATTAATACTAAAACATTGGGATTAGATTCTGTATACTGTAAAGCAATCTTCTATAAATTCATTCAATTTTTTTTTGAAGTATATAATTTTAAAATATTTTCAAATTACCTATGTTGATATATGAGAGAAATAGTAAATCCTATACAATTTATAGTTAACTTGACATTGTGTATAAAAGGTTTAAGTTATGAATGTTATAATATAACAAGAGCTGCAAAGTAGCGAAGTTCCTACCATAAAGTTTTAGAATAGTTTTGTTTGTATTTGTTGTGTATTGCAAAAGGCATGGATCAAACATCAAAAATCTCAATTGAACCCATATGCTCATTTTGTTGATTGTAGAGTAGTGGACAAAAGCATTGCAATATTCATTAGACCATGACCACAAGGTAGAGGATTAATTGATGAAGTTATTCTTGAATCCTCTTCATAGGAAACATGACCAACTAATTGGTATTCTCTTTTAGCACTAGGATCATACAAAAGTAGAAGCAATAGTTTTAATTTGCTATATATATTATTTTATTCAAGGGGTAAACGCTTTTGACCGGAGCTATGAACCGGATACAACCATTCAACAATACCACCCTAACGAGGTTTGAACCTTTGTGGAAAGAACAACAATGCCACCTATAAACCAACACACCATGCCAATACCGACTTAATTTGCTATATATTAACCATCTTTTACTTACAAACTTTTTTTGAAAAAGGTAGTTAGAAGGTGTCATACCTCTACTGCATTTAAGCCAAGATCAATTAGTATTGCACCAGGTTTAAACCAATCACCATGAACCAAATTTGGCTCGCCTACTATCTAGAATCACAACTATGTACTACAGACTCATCACTGTGTGAACTTATGTTTATCTAGGGTATTAATTGTTTAACTTAGACATTGATGTGTATACCCTTAGCTTCCAAATCTTATTGTCTCATTTAAATTTTTGTCGACATCACTATCTCTGAATAAGTCATAACCAAATTCTAAGGTTATCTCTAGATGGGCATGCTCTCTGCCAAATATGATGAACTAGGTCATGAATGAACTAAATGTGTTACATATCCATCAATGTTAAATTATTTGGATGATCAGAAAAAATTTCTAGAAATTGTAGACATAAAGAGAAAGATTAAATAAAAACTAAATGAGATACACTCTTGACAATCTTTGTTTGGGATTTTCATTGCTATTTGGTTCTATGTTATATTATTTTCAAAATTAGAAGTTTTTTTATTATGATCAATTAGAATAGACTCTATAAGAAATGCATAAATATATTGTCTTGTGTAAGAAGCCCACGAATAGAAATAATAATTTGTTGATAAATCACAAGAGATAACTCTTTGCAGTCAAACACAAATCTCTAGATTTTTCACACTGATCCAATAATTATCGCCAATGAATTAGAACAGTAGTATCAATCTTAGTTCAATGATATATGTCAATGTGAGATTCATAATTAACAATAAATTTTAGATACTCCACACTAGACACTGAAAAAAATTGAAAAGTTGTCTTTATTTGCATGTCCTCTAGAAACTCATCTATCTTGTAAGTCGGGTAACATCTGCAAACACTATGTACTGGCTTGTGCTACTAGAATTGGAAGTCATGTAAATTTTTGTAACATACTAGCTAGTATAAGTTCTACACTAAGGGCCTCTACCATTTTGATGGAAAAAAAACATGATAATGGGTCTCTTTAACTTAATCCCCTAATTTATGAAGAAGACCCTATGGGGGATGATTAATCGAATTGAAAAAGAAGATAATTCATTATGCAATTAGTACTCCCTGGTTGAAGTTGACAAGAGGTATATGCAGTATAGAAGTTGCCAAGTCAACTTATTAAAGGCTTTGGACATATCCAATTTGATAATCATTCTAGAATAATAGTAAAATTTTGAGAGATTGAATGGTTCTCTTGGTGTAGGTGGATTTGCAAGGTGTACTTTACTCTGAAGCATTCTCATGAGGTCAAACACAATGATAATAAATATGAAAAATATCTAAGGTATATAGAAATAAATGTCTTGTGGGCTTCAAAAAGGGGTCTTTTAAACCAAATTAGCATCTAGCATGGTCATGACTTAAAAATTAACCAATATTATTATACCCTTATTGTACCCTACCCTTTATTATACCTTAATTTAAGCCTAACTCTACCACTTACCATAGCTCTAACCTTAGCTTCAAGTTTGTTCTAGATTAATTTTAATCCCTAGCAACATTAACCTAACCCTATTTAAACAATAATCATAACCCTAATTAAATCCTAGTGAACCCTACTTGAACCTTAATCTAAATATGAACCCACAAACATAGCCCTAATTGAACCATAAACCCTAACTCTAATTAAACCTTAATTGTATTTGGGCAAAATAAGCCTAATTGAACCCTAGCGTAACTTGAACTTGATTCTAATCATAACTAATTGAATGTATCCTAACCTAATTGGGCAGAACCTAACTCTGAGAATTGATGGGGGTTAAATTAGGGTTCAATTAGCATTCTAGTTAAACCCCAATTGTAGATTAACCAAGAAATAAGCCTAAATAAACCCTAACTATAACTTGAACTTGACCCTAATCATAACACTAATTCAAACCATAGAAGTATGACATACCATAAAAATTCAAGTTTAACCAACACTCTTTCAACATCCAGTTTGCTTTTAGTCATCAACATTAAGATAGAACTTCTGACACCATTAAGAGATAAATGTTCCAACCAAATTTGTATTACATCGACTACAATAGTGGTGTACCATGTGAAAACTCTAGGTGTTAATAATAGTAATATCTAACCCCTTTTATAGATTATGCCATTCACCTGACAATATTTTTAGATTATGACATTCTCAATGGAGATTAGGCAATCTATTGATAGACGTAATCAAGGATACTTATAAGCATGATATAATGATTTTACTCCAAATGAGAACAATGGAATGGGTACATTAGTTCACATCATCATTTGTGACATGCTCATCTAGGACTACATCAAAAACAAATTCATGCTTCTCTACATATGTTGTCAAGTCCATCTAAAGGAAAAAAATTGTTTTAGTCATAATACAACGTTGTGGTCTCTAAGCTCAATGCTACTATAATTGCTTTCAAAATCTAGGGAAAACTAAGTTGCTCAAATTCACTATGTTATCCAATAGATATAAATTTTTGAAACAATTTAAGGATGATCATGCTTGAGTTGTCAAAAGATAATATTTTGATAAGATTACAATATTACATGATGTTATAGATTAAGAAACGTAATTGTACTTGTTGTGTAGCCAAAAAATTTTGAGGATGAGGTAGTTTATTTTTTATAGTTTAGAATGAACACATGTGGATGAAAGGAATTGAGAGGAATAGAAAGAGTTTGTTCAGGTAAACATAGTTATAAACAATCTGCACAGTTTGTCAGGTTTTCCTAATTGATAAGTAGGTATCTACTTGAATATTAACTTATAAGGTTGAAAGGAATTGAGATGAATATGCATAGCTAGTTATGCTTTCCTACTTAACAAGTAGAGGAATCAATTAAAAAAATATATAAAACAAATATTTCTTAAAAATCTATATTTGACTCAAATATTAAAATGCATATATTTAATTTTTATGTTCTTTGAAAATTAAAATTTGTTTTGAAGATAGTTTTTTTCTAAAATAATTTTATGTGGCTCAAACCCATATTCTTATGAAAAGATCTTGAAGGAAATTATGTTTTTCTTATAAAAAAAATAATCTAATAATTAAAATAATTTTTCTTTATATTATTTCCTCTAAATTATTTTACTCAATCAATTTATTTACAATTTTTAAAATCATATACATTTCATTACTTCAATAAATTAAAGTTTAATATTTTATGATAATATTTTTATTCAAATATTAATATAAAAAAGGGAATCATGTCAATTTTAATTTATATAGTTATAAATATATATATTACTAATTAATACATATATAAATATAATAATTATATATATATATATATATATATATTAATTCAATATAAATATTTAAAATATATATTTACAGTGTGCATAAATCCATGGCGAGGCCAATGGCCTTGTTACTTTAAAAAAATTAATAAAATTTTAATTTTATTATTAATTAATATTTAAAAAAAAAAATTATAATATAATATAAAATATATATATTTGTCTTTACAAATATTTAAATTTATTATATATTTATATATATATTAAAATATTTAATACGAACATTTAAATTGGATATGAAAATTTAAACTTGGCTAAAACTAAACATTTTTTTAATTTAAATGAGAAGAAAAAATCTTTAAATTTAGACTATTTATTTAATTAATATAATAAAGTTATTTATTTCCTTATTAATTATTAATTAGTTAACATTTTTTATTTCACAAACTAATATATAGTAATTAATATAAGTTGTAAATAGAAGGTGAATTATTTCTAAAACAAATATGATAGAATTTGTGATTGATTTAAATGATTAATTTATTAATATTAATTTCAATTTGATTTAAAAGTAATTATTGTTAATTTTAAAGTTGATTTTTAAAAATAATAAATATTTTATAAAAGTAATTAGTATTTATTCTAAATAATTATTGTAGTCTTAATTCATTTATTTTGCAAAACGTATCTTAGTAATTAGAGTTTGTTCAAATTTCAAAGCAATTGAAAATTTGTTAGTTTAAATATATGTTTAATAAATGTTATTTTAGAATTAATTTATGACAAAGAGAGGTGATTAGTATTAATTTATTTAAATTATAATATAAAAATAATTTACAAGGTATTCATTTATTTTTAAATAATAATTAATTAATTTATATTAAAAAGTAAATTTTTTGAGTAATTGGTATTAATATTTTTGAAAGAATTAAACAAACTATGCTACAAGGTAATTAAAAATAGTTGAATTTTGATGTTATATTGATTAATTAGTTAGCATTTGTTATTCAAAGTTTAAATTTTATTAATTATTATTATTATTTTAATAATGCAAAGGAAAATAGTAAATAAATGTTATGTACCCAATGTGAGGGGTAATTAGTAAGTAATTTAATGAAAAGTAATTTATTTTTATAGTGTAATTTAATAAAAAGTAATTTATCGTTATAGTGTAATTTAATTTTCAAAATAGTTAGTATAGTTTACTTCATTGAATTATTGGAAATAAACAACCTAAGTTTAAAAAAACTCCTAAAAATTAGTTAAGATTCTGAAATGGAAGTAATGGAAGTAATGGAAGTGCATTAATGGCTTATATCGGGTGAAATTTGTCTACCAATTAGATTGAAGAGAATTGAATTTTGAAATATGTTTTGTTATATAATTGGCATGTATACATTGATAATAGATAAAAACAAATCAAATAGAAAAAATGCTTCAGCTCTCATTGGTTAAAAAGAGAATTATTAATAACTAGTTAAGATTTGGTGGTGCCTATAGTTCCCTGGCAGGAACTAATAAAAAGATTCAAAATAACAAAATAGATTAATTACAAGTGAAAAAAATAAAAAAAATTGTTTATGGTCTTTGTGGCAAAAAAACCTTGAAAAGTTGCGATAAAAAGTTTATGCTTCCTGAAAATCCACCCTTATCGCTCAAAGTTTTGTAGCCAATAAAATTGAGGAAAATTATTTTTTTTAATTTGAAAAGTTAAAAATCTTGCATATTTACTTTAACTATATACAAATATTTGTCAAACAGAAAAAAAGTTGAGTTCTCATTTGTTAAAATCAAAGTTATTAATAACTTGTTAAGGA
>VDFB02220346.1:0-31635 GCA_007258455.2 Sequoia sempervirens
AAAAGTTCCAATCAAAAGGACATGTCACCAGAAGAAGTCCTTATGGACACGGATATTTTCCGAGAAGAAGTCTTGGCAAATGAGCAACCGCATATCCCGCCAAGACAAGACATTGTTCCTAGAAATCAGAAAGAGAAGAACCAAGATACCAACAATCAGGACAAACATCCGGTAGTCTTCTACCAGGGAAAAGACGAGCCTGCTCCGTTTCTATTGTCAGTTAGAATATTTGGCAAAATGCTACACAACTGTCTAGTGGATTCCGGTGCTTCAAGCAACGTGATGCCGCTCGCTGTCTACCATAGGTTGGGACTTGTACCTGCAAGAACCAACAAGAAAGTCACACAGTTAGATAAAACGGAAGCCCCAGTTATGGGAGAATTAAACAATATCTACATGCAATTAGCGGCAGACCCGAGAATACAAAGCTGTATAGACATCTCAGTGGTAGATATCCCTGACGGGTACGGCATGCTCTTGAGTAGAGACTGGGCAAGGAGGTTGAATGGATATATCGCCATAGACTTTTCCCATATGTGGCTACCATGGAAAGGAGTCCCAAACCAAATAAGGATCGACAACACACCAAGACTCAAGTTAATGATTGCTGAATACAGAGAGAACAATGAGATATTGTTTCTAGAGACAGATTTAGGCACTTACAGGCCTAAAACAAATGAGGTTCTCATGTTGCATGAATCAATCCAGGGAAGTAATCAGATGGCCGACTCCACGAATGTGTTAATTGAAGAAGGGGAGAGCTCCCAAGACAATGATAGAAGAATGTTCGAAAGTTTCAGAAACTTTGTCTGGAGAAGTGTCCAAATGAAGACAGAGTTGCATGAAGATATTCATATTCAGGATCTATTGTTACCAAATTGGTGCCGAGTACATAACGCGGCTCATTCAGAATTCATTTGTAAGATGTGCCATAGGGCCATAAAAGAAGTACAGAGAAGTATCCCACAGAAGTTAAGCTATTCAGACCATGCAGAGGTCAATCACATCGATGGCTTTACCTTAGTGAGAATACAGGAGATAGAACCTGAGCAAGAACGTCAAGAAGAAAACGAAAACCCACAAACTCCGCAGTCTTTGCAACAAGAACAAGTTTGGATCTTAAAGTTTGATGGATCTCGATCGAAGAAAGGAGCTGGGGCTGGTTTCGAGTTAATCGGTCCGAAAGGGGAAGTATACTTTTCTGCTCACAGACTAGAATTCCCGTGCACTAATAACGTAGCAGAGTATGAATCTTTGATTCATGGATTACTGCTAGCACTAAGGAAGGGAGCAAGAGTATTGCATGCTCTTGGAGATTCAGAGATAGTCGTGAAGCAGGTGAAGAAACAATACGTCTGCCATAATAAAAGATTAACTTGTTACCGCAACAGAGTATGGGATATCATTGAGAGCTTTGAAGCTTTCAATATTCAATCTATGAACCGATCAAATAATCAAGTAGCAAATTCTTTGGCACAAGCAGCTAGTTCACTGGAGCCGCTAGCCATGGACGGCATAAGTCAGTTCACAGTAGAGCTATCATCCATACCATCTATTCCAGACAATATTACAAACTTCCAGGTTTTTGAAGACGATGACCACATTCGTGAGTTTTTAACAAGTGCAGATGTTTTTGCAGCGCAAGTTATTGATGAGGAAGAAACACAAAAGGAAGCCGAATTTGATGATGATGGTATTCTGAACTTAAAGACAAACATCATTCCGAGAGGGATGATACAATTAGAGAGAATATTTGACCAAGATCAAATTGATCAGATGAAAAGTCAAAGGATTGAAGGTGATCAGTACGAGAAAGTAAACCTGGGATCAGAGCACGATATCAAAAATGTATGCATAGGAAAGACTTGTACGTCCGAAGAGAAGATGGGAATTATTCAGAGCTTGAGACAGTTCCCTGACATCATAGCATGGAGCTATGAAGATTTGAGAACCTACGATACCTCCATCATTACGCATACAATCCCGCTCAGGCCAGGAAGTAAGCCTTTCAGACAGCGCCAGAGACCAGTTAATCTGTTGCTGGAACCACTCATCCATCAGGAGGTCAAGAAACTATTGACAGTAGGGATCATATTCCCAATGCGCCACTCAACGTGGGTCGCCAATCTCGTCCCAGTGCGGAAGAAAAACGGAGAAATCAGGCTATGCGTTGATTTCCAGAATTTAAATAGAGCATCGAAAAAGGATAATTACCCGTTGCCATCGCTTGATGAAGTGTTGCAGATTGTCAATGGTTCGCGAATGATGTCCTTTTTGGACGGATATTCCAGGTACAACTAGGTCCTAGTAGAATATGAAGATAGATTGAAAACGGTGTTCACGACGAAATGGGGAACCTTTGCCTATAAAAGAATGCCCTTCGGGCTAATTAACGCGGGGGCCACGTTTCAAAGGGCCATGGACATCGCCTTCCGAGATCTAATTGGAAAGTGTATAATCATCTATATGGATGATCTGACAGTGTTCTCGAAGAAAAGAGAGGACCATGTGGAGGACCTAAGGAAGGTATTCCAAAGATGCCAAAGGTACGAGATTTCCTTAAATCCAAAGAAATGCATATTTGGGGTCATCGAAGGCAAATTGTTAGGCCACCTGATCACTGAGAGAGGAATATTGATTGATCCTGAACGCATAGAGGCTGTCTACACGATATAGCAGCTTCAGTCGTTCCTTCCAGCTCAGCTCTATTGAATGAAGCATCAAATTAAATGATAGCCTGTCGGCTATTTAATTTGTGGGCTTATATTTAAGTGGAGGCTTGAATGTCTTGAGGCCGACATTCTTTATGTTTGACTATGGCCGACATGAGAAGATACGAATTCATCTTGATAATCAAATCTGTTATTAGAAGACATTTAATAATTGTTTATCAATTGAGGCCGGCTTCCATTTATTGAAGAAACGCGATTTCATGGAGGCTGACATGAAGGTTTTGAAGGGATATGTCTCTCCCATTCATTTGTATATATACACCTTGATCCGTCCATTGTAATCATCTACTGGAGTTCGGTTATTCACATCAGTCTTGTATGATAAAGTGCGAACATATCAGATGATAAAGTGTGAATATATCAGATGATAAAGTGCGAACATATCAGAAGATCAAGTGCGAATGATTAAGTGCGAATATATCACACAGTGCAGTGCGAACATATCACAGAGCGAACATCTCACAGAGTAAAGTTCATGCAGGTGCGAATTTCTGTAGATCCGTATTCTGTCTCTGCCAGGTGCGAATTTCTGTAGGTCTATGCTCTGTCAAGAGTGAGTTCTTCTCTGCACCTCAATATCAGATTGTGAATTGTTTTAAGGACAGGTTGTGAACTCTCATACTGCCAGAATTTGAAGTGGCAGTTTGATATTTGCTATTGCATCTTGTACAGGTGCTGAATATTGATCTTGAGTTAGACCTAATTGTAAAGTGATCTGTTGTCATTGTTTATATATATAGGAGAGATCTTTGTTGCTGGGTTTTTCTCCCTCAAGAGGAGGGTTTTCCCAGGGTATCTGCTGTGTTATTTTGTCTGATTTTGAATTATTTTCTGTGCATTTAATCTGTTCACATAATTTTAACATGGTATCAGAGCGGGTTTGAGGATCGTGATCAGATTTCTGCTAATCAGCATACCTTTTGTTGCTCACTTATATACTGCCAGTCAAGATGGTGAATGGCTTGAAGGTTGAAGATAGACTCGAAGGTGCATCTAATTTCACTTCATGGAGATTTAGGATCATGCTCACCTTGCGTGAAAATGATTTGGGTGACTTCGTGGAGCCTAGCATTTCTGAACCTGAGGAGGCAGAAGAAAAGGAGTGGTTGAAGAAAGACATCAAAGCAATGAAGATTCTGGTTGACTCTGTCAAGGATCATATAGTTCCTATCATTTCTAAGTTGAAGACAGCAAGAGATATGCTCAAGACCTTGGAAGAGATGTACGAAGTCAACAATACCAGCCGAGCCCTTGCACTAAAGCATCAATTGCATCATGTGAAGATGTCAAAGGGAGAGTCTGTTACTGCATACTTCATGAGAATTTCAAATTTGAGAGACCAGCTCTCTACAATTGGGAATATAGTTGATGATAAGGATTTAACCATGCTCGCCCTCAATGGGCTGCCTTTGTCTTGGGAATCCTTCATTCAAGGAATCAGTGCAAGATCGAAACTGCCTAAGTTTGATCGCCTAAGATCTGATTGCATTCAAGAAGAATCAAGGTTGGTGGCAAGAGGCGTTGGTCAAAGTTCAAAAAATGAAGACATTCATGTTCTCACCTCTCATGCTTCAAAGAAGAAAGGAAAAGATGGAAGGAAAGGATTCTTCAAGAGGAATCGGGACAAGGGAAATGATAATGCACCTCCATCCAAGAAGAAGAGGGATATGTCCAAGATTCAATGTTTTAGTGTGATGAGTTTGGGCACTTCGCCAAGGATTGCCCAACTAGGCCCAATGAGCATGCTTCATTTGCGGATATGAATAAGTCCTCTCCTCAGAAGGACTCTAGGGAATTTCTATTCTAAGTCATGGGCCTGTGTTCAAGCCGTAAAAGTTGTGTGTTGATCTGTGCTTAAAATCGGCGTATCTTGCAGAATAGATAAGTATTCTTTGTTTGTTAAGTTATATCTTTTATTTTTGGATCTTGTGTGATTAGTATAAAGAGATAGTTATTTCTCTTGAATTGTGATCTCTAGGATAAAGATCCTTTGAAGATTTCAAATTATCTATTGTGAGTTGATTCATACTAATCATGTAGATCCTTGAAGTATGACTTTGAGATGAAATAAAAAAAAAGGGGAGAAGAGATTTGCATTTTCGTTGTGATAGGTTGATCACATCGATATCATTCTCCAATGCATGCTTTGTGATAGAACCTTGAATTCTTGGAGAGAGTTGGTTCTACATGCTAACCGCTTAATGCATTCAAGAAATCTGTAGTTGTGCAGATTATTTTCTTGTTGTGCTGAGTTTGGTACTCTCGAGAGGAGTAAAAGATGAACGAAAGAGTTATATCAAAATTATATAAAGATAAGTTCTTTATCCCTTTAGTTTGATCTTTTGATATATTTCTCTTTCAGAATGATTTACTTATTCATGTTCTAACATTATGCATAAATTCTTATGTGTTCATACTAGATAGAGCCTGAGATAGTAAAAATTGTATGATTCTAGTCTTGATAATCATAAATTGTTAGTAATCTCTCCCTAATTGCTTTGTGAACAGCTAGAAGCTGGAAAGTGATGAGAGATTGCTTAAGCGATGAAAAGATTGAGGCATCTTACAAGGAAGTCATGCCAACCAAAGGAATGATCAAGCATAAAGTCACAATTTGCAGCCATGAGACTGAGTTGGTGGCTAGAGGGAGTTCACTTCCAGAAGACTTCTTTGCGAGTTCTAAAGCAGGGATCAAGAGGGAGTCCTGTAACTTACTGAGAAGAAGTGAAGGTTGCGACAAGGCTGTTAATTAAAGATTCGTGAGGGAGCTCATCAACCTATTGGTTGTAAGCAGATCAAGGGCACCCCAGCGGTTGCTTCGTGTTGAGTTCCACCATGATTTCCGGTGTAACAGAAACAATTATCTCATGGCACCTAGCATGCCAGAGGCCGAGTACATTGCAACTTGTGTGGCAGCTCGAAGGAAGCAGCTTCGTAAGATTCTTGCAAGATTATCTACTATTCATTGTGATAATCAGAGTTGTGTGAAGCTTTCTGTCAATCCTGTGTTTCATGACAGATCCAAGCATGTTGAGATCAAGTACCTCTATATCAGAGATATGGTACTGCGGAAGGCTGTACAACTGAGGTACATTAGCACTGATGAGCAGACGACAGATATTCTCATCAAGCCTCTCGCTAGGATAAAGTTTGTGTACTTCCGAGATAAGCTTGGTATGGTGGAGAATCCAGCCTTGACTGAGTATGAGTCTCAGCATCAGTGAGCCTTATTAATGCATTTTCTTCTGAGACGGAAGAATTTGAGGTGCAAACCCTTGTTAATGCATTTTCTTCTTGAAGAATTTGAGGTGAAAGCCCTTGTTTCCACCCTCTGAGCTGAGTCATGGTGGATGTCATGTGTGTGACTCCATGACAGCATCACGTGAGAGAGTCCGTGATGATTTCTTGTGTACTTGTGTTTCACCCTCTGGGAGAGCCATGGTGAAAGTCACGTTGAGGTGACAACATCACGCAAGTGATGAACACTTGTACATACCATACATGGGTGTAGCCATGATGGTTGATATCACATTGAGGTGATATGCTTTCACGATGAGGTGATAAGCTCCTTTCCATACATGGGTGTAGCCATGGTGGTCAATATCACAATGAGGTGATATGTTATTTCACACATGGATGTAGCCATGATGTTCGTCATCACGTTGAGGTGATATCCTTCTCTTTATATCTGATTGCAGGCAATGATGGCTAATGGATCTCATATTGAGATGATTCGTATTGTGCAGTTGGAAGTTCTCTCCCTAGCTGAGAGGGAGTGTTAATGATATAGCAGCTTCAGTCGTTCCTTCCAGCTTGGCTCTATTGAATGAAGCATAAAATTAAATGATAGCCTGTCGGCTATTTAATTTGTGGTCTTATATTTAAGTGGAGGCTCGAATGTCTTGAGGCCGACCTATCTTATATTCCTTATGATTATATTGAGGCCGACATTCTTTATGTTTGACTATGGCCGACATGAGAAGATACGAATTCATCTTGATAATCAAATCTGTTATTAGAAGACATTTAATAATTGTTTATCAATTGAGGCCAACTTCCATTTATGAAGAAACGCGATTTCATGGAGGCCGACATGAAGGTTTTGAAGAGACGTGTCTCTCCCATTCACTTGTATATATACACCTTGATTCGTCCATTGTAATCATCTACTGGAGTTCGGTTATTCACATCAGTTTTGTATCATAAAAGCATATCAGATGTAAAGTGTGAACATATATCAGATGATAAAGTGCGAACATATCAGTTGATAAAGTGTGAATGATTAAGTGCGAATATATCACACAGTGCAGTGCGAACATATCACAGAGCGAACATCTCACAGAGTAAAGTTCATGCAGGTGCGAATTTCTGTAGATCTATATTTTGTCTCTGCCAGGTGCGATTTCTTTAGGTCTATGCTCTGTCAAGAGTGAGTTCTTCTCTCAATATCAGATTGCGAATTGATTTAGGACAGATTGTGAACTCTTGTCTCTGCCAGAATTTGAAGTGCCAAGTTTGATGCGAACTTCAGGTGCTGAATATTGGTCTTGAGTTAGACCTATTTGTAAAGTGATCTGTTGTCATTGTTCAAATATAAGAGAGATCTTTGTTGCTGGGTTTTTCTCCCTCAAGAGGAGGGTTTTCCCAGGGTAACTGTGTTATTTTGTCTGATTTTGAATTATTTTCTGTGCATTTAATCTGTTCACTTAAAATTTAACAATATCAAGGATTCATCTGCCTACTAGCCAGAAGGAATTGAGATCTTTCTTCGGGAAGATCAATTTTGTTAGAAAATTTATCACCGGTTTTGCTGAGATAGTGAAACCTTTAAATGAGATGTTAAAGAAGGATGTGAAAATGGAGTGGACCACGCCAACAAAGAAAGCATTTGAGGAAATCAAGCAGGCTATCGTTGATGCTCTTGTCTTGGTTAGCCCAGATTATACAAAGCCTTTCTACTTGTACTCCTTCGCATCAGAACATTCTTGTGCAGCAATGTTAACCTAGAGAACAGAAGAGAGGGACGAGCATCCCATAGCTTTCATGAGCTCACCTCTCAAGGATGCTGAATTAAGATATCCAAGTATTGAAAAGCAGGCCTATGTGCTGGTAAAGGCCATCAAAAAATTTAGGCATTATATCTTGAGGAGTAAAGTCTTCGCCATCATTCCTGATGTAGCTGTCAAGACACTCCTAATGCAAAATGAGCTAGGGGAGAGAAGAGGAAAGTGGGTCGCCACTATCCAAGAGTATGATATTGAGTTGCAACTGATGAAGCTGGTCCGTGGACAAGCTCTAGCTCAGACAATGGCTATTGAAGGGCTCGGCTTAGTGCAGCAAACGTATGTGTTGACCGATACTTCCCCAGAAGAATGGTACTATGATATCATCGCGACTTGATAAATCACAAGTATCCTGTACAGATGAACCCGGCACAAAAGCGAGCCTTCAGGCTCAAATGTCAACGCCATATGCTCCAAGGGTCAATTCTCCATAGAAGGAACCACGAAGGGATTTACTTGAGATGTGTGGGAAACGATGAAGCTAAGAGAATTATGGAGCATTTCCATTCTAAGTTCGGGACAGGACATGGAGGAAGTTAGGCCACAACTTATCAGATCTTAAGAGCAGGGTATTATTGGGCCTCTGTTTTCAAAGATGCATATGAGCATGTCAAAACTTGCCACACCTGCCAAATTACCGCGACCCGTGAAAAGAATCCCGCTATGCCATTACAGCCAATCACGGAAGTGAAACCATTTGCGATGTGGGGACTTGATTTTATCGGCATGATAAACCCACCATCTTCAACACAACACCGATATATTTTGACGGCGACAAACTATTGCACCAGATGGACTGAGGCACAAGCACTGAAGAATTGCACAACAGATGCAGTAATCAAGTTCTTAGAGGAACATATCATCACTAGAGTCAGTTGTCCTAAGGCTTTGGTTTGCGACAATGGTTCCGCGTTCACTTCATTAAAGTTTTTAGAATGGTGTGAGCCCTTGTATTGTTCTGCTGATTTTGACATCTTCTAAACTGGTGTTTGTTCTCTGTGGTGCAGGCTTAGTAGGTACTCTGACGCTTCTGGTTTTTTGAAAGCATTTGTCCATTGTAGAGTCTGTACTTATCAATGGCGATGCAAATTTTCATTACTTGAAATTTTGAATTACCTTTCAAGGGCATGTGCTTGTCTGTATACCTTCAACCTCAAACTTAAGCTGACTTTTTACCTTTTCATGCTTCTGTCTGTGTACTGCTACATGTTTTGACTTCAAAATTTTGTTATCCCCAATTAGGGCACATGCTTGACACCTAGGCTTGCATTTTTTTGATTTGAAAATCTGCATGCACCTTGTATGGCGTGCACCAATGTAAGGTGTTAGCAATTTCAACTTTGAAAAGTCTGTCCCTGTACAGTATAGCACGCTGTTCCCTGTATACTTGCATGTTTTTTACTTCAAAATTTACTTTACCTTATTGTGGTATGTGCCTGTCTATACAATGAGCAAGTTTTCATTTAAAACTCTTTTTGTGCCTCTCATCGGAGCGCACTATATACTTGTGATGCCAGTTTTGTGCCTTAATGATTCTTAGTAATGTATTTTCCATTTGAGACTTGTACTTTGCTTTAACAGATGCATTTAAGAGCTTTATTTGCTGATCTTGCAAAGATACAAATGAAAGATGCCAAACACAACATAGATGACAACAAAAGCCCTGAAACAGAATTCATGGTAGGGGGAAGAAATTTTTTTTTAGCTTGAAAATTGATACAATATGCAAATTTTCATATGGGTACAACAATATACATGAAGTTTCTTGTCTCCTTCAGTTGATTCTTTGGAACACCAAGCTGTTTTTGATGAATTTTTACATTCACTTTCCATTCTTTGTCATCCTTGCTAAGGTTGAAAAAACTAATCCCTACCGGCATAATGGATATGACCATGAATGGAGGGTTTTGATTAGGGGTAAAAAACGGGTTTTGAAGGGGCCCAAAACCCTTTACAAAGGAAGACAGTTGAAACTCAAGATAACAACAGAAAGCATGAATCAGCCCAACAACAGCAAGCTGCTAAAAAAGATAACTCGCAAACCACCAGCAGCCCAACAACAGCCACTACTAGATAATTAAGACATCACAGGCTAGAAAAGACACACAAGCATGGGCCCGAAGCCCAAATACAACCTGGTTTTATCCGGGACCAGAAACCCCACCCAAGTTTTGACTGTAAAAATTCACCTAAAACAATCAGGCAACAAACCAACACAACAATAGCCAACAATCTGCTCAGAAATAACAAACCATAACCCAACAAAAGAAAAGGAAAAATAGTGGTACAGACCACCATTAACCCCAACCACCTAATCAAAAACACTAGCACACAAGAGGAGAGACACCCCTTGAAGCTCCCAAGCGCACCACAGGCCAACTCCAAATCCACCTCAATAGGACTGAGCTCCCCTCTATAGGAGAGGATACTGTGACAACCCAAAACACCAAGAGCACACCTCTCCAACAACCTCTGCCTCCACCTCGATAGGAGAAACTTCCACCTCCATAGGAACACCACCAGAGGAAACCAGAAAAGAGGACAACCATCCATATCCAACACACCCACCTCCAACTCAATAGGAATGACTCCTGACCATCAAGAGCTGTCTTCACCTCAACATAAAACATAGTGCACAAAAAATGGAAGAGAGTCAGAGCTCCAGAAGAAAGGGGAGCCACACCATCCTTTGGCTAAGCATGCAGGAGCTCCAAGAGAGAGATCACACCCAAACCGACAAGAATCTCCAAGGGAGCAAGAGGGAAGGGCATTCCACTCCACTAGCTTAAAACACTGCCCAACATCCAAGTCAGAGTCAAAAATAGAGAACTCCTCTAGGAGAGAGCCTGGAGCCAAAAGCAAAAGAAAACCCCCTTTGAGAAAGATATCCAAGACAACCACAAAGGGTACCCAAAAGCTCTGATATAGAGCCCAAGAATAACACAAACCCACCACCTAGCAGACACCACCGAAACACCATCCTTAGAAACCTTATCCTCCGCATAGAGAACCCACAATGGGTACCCAACAACTCCAATAGCTTTGAAAGAGTGCCCAAGACCAGAAAGGAGGAAGAAAGCCAGGAAAGCCTTCTGCACAATAACAACCAACTCTTCCAAAGAGCACATAAAAAAGATCACAGACTGCTCCAAGTGGCAAACACCAAACAAGAGCCCTCAGCCAGAGAAAGAGACACTCCCCTCGAATGCCCCGAGGTATAAACAACGAAGGCTCCAGAAATAAAACCAACGCAACACAAAGAGAGCAAGGACGACAGAAATCCGTCCACCAAAGCCAAAGCCGAAGAAAAAATAGCTACAGAGAAAAAACGACACCTCAAGAGAAAAAGCTCGCTGCCGCCCCACACCACACCCCCAACCACAACAACAGGGATTGGAAAAGAGGACAACAGCACCTCCAGAAAGCCAAACTCAAAAGAAAAAAGGAGAGCCTCCAGCCAAGAATCAATGATAATGACGTTAGATTCAGAGCCCTCCACACAGAAAACCCCTGAAGACACAACATCAAAGAGCGCCACTTCAACCGCTCCAGAAAACCTCCAAGGAATGCCAATCCAAGGGCCCCCATCGCTAGATAGCAGGCGAGACCCCCAGCCACAGAGAAGGACCTTCGACGGCTCACCAAATGCCAGCAACCTGCAAGCAAGGACCGTTGCACCCACATCCGGGTCATCATCCTCTTCCGACGCTCTCTCCTCCAACGCACCCTCATAATTCAAAAAAGCCCTCTTGCCTGAGCTCCCGCTCCTTCTCTCACTCCCTCGCCCGCTCGCCATTTTTCGCATACCATGAATAGAGGGTTGACATTAGCATTTCTGCTATTTCTAAAGGCTGCAAATTACTCTCTTTAGAATGCCAATTTGTTACAATATGAATTTCTCAGATGTATATTTCAGTCTTGATTGTTTTTACTAAGGTTGAAAGAAGTAATTCCTGCAATCGTCTTGGATATGACCATGAACAAAGGGGTTGACATTGTCATTTCCACTTTTTCAGAAGGTTGCACACTTAACGAGAGATCTAAATCATCATCTCACCACCTCAGCCAAGTGAAATGGATTAAATTCTCTTCATTTTTTTTCAGCTGAATGACTGCTGTTCTTTGCATATTAGATGGTGTATATCTCAAGTTCTTTTTGAATTGCAGTTTCAAACTCTTGTTCTCAATTTTTATGCTACATACAAATATGTAGTTTTGCAATCTTCATAAGGAATTTATCATACGAGATTGACTTTGTTTGGTACCTATAATTCTAATCTGATTTGTTTCACACATTTCTTATAGTGAAGAACACTTTTGGTTACAGTCCATGACTTCCAATTTGGTTTTAGTTTAGAGTTTTGGTCATGTTGTGGATTAAGTTAGTTGGTCTCTTGGTCATTGTCACAACTTTTTCATTGTATGTATTGGAGCTTACTCGAAGGTCTTTTCATTGATAATTATTTAAGGTGGCGAAGAAGGCAGGTCCTTTTCATCAACTTGTATTGTTATCTTTCTTCCAGTATTGTCACAAATAGTAAGACAGGCGTTGCTGCATCTTTTCTTTGTCCCTATTTTATCTCCACCAGTATTTAGTATAATGTGATATAAACATATTCTATGCATCACACATTTTGCTTATGTACGTTCCATCTTTCTTCACTTTATAGTTTATTATTCTGCTCTTTAAACAATAGATATGCTCCAAATAAGGCCAGTTTGATGCCTAGGAATTGATTTAGTGTGTTTGAACTGTTTTGGAAATTGCCATATTAACTTCTTTTACGCTTACCTTTCTATCCATGCAAACAATATAAGACTTGAATGACTTGCCTAACAGGTGCACAATTTTTGTTAGTATGTATCATTAATTAACTAGTAATTCTGAGCATATAACCATTCTTCATCCATAAATTGTCAGCATCTTTTCAAACTGCTAATGCTCTATTTTCTTGTCCTTGAATTAAGAGACACAATTGTAGGCATCACTACATCTCCTTTACTTCAGAGCTCGGAAATTGTTCTCGAAAGTTATCAACTCTCCTATTTTTAATTTATATTTTAAGTTGCATCTCAACTTATTAAATTCCTGGTTTCATTTCTTAAACTTGATAGATGTATATTGACAGGGTCAAGCTGTAGCAAAAATCAATATTGGTAATGCTCTAGATGGAGCTGGTGCATGGAGTGAAGCACTGGAAGCTTTCAAAGAGGGTTATGAGTAGGTTCCTTTGTCGGTAGTCTTACTTGCTATATACATAAAAATTATAAATGATTGTCTTTGGGACTTGATGCTAGTGCTATTGAAAGGAGGCATTTGTTTTCAAAGCAATAAGATATTGAATTGTTGTTTGTTAACCTTTTTAACAGGACGGCTGTTCAGGGGAAGGTAATGTCCTCACAGAGGACAGCTCTACAGAATATGCATTATAGCTACATGCTAAGATTTGAAAATCTTGAAGATGCAAGGTTAGTTGAATCCCTATCTGTAAGTGCTTGGTATGATTTTCTGTACTAATGCCATTGTTAAGGTTCACATTTTGGATAATTTTATGGTATTTTAGGAAATTAGAACCTGATATTGAAAGATTAAAAGCAATCATGGCTAAAAAAGTAGAAGACAAAGGTCCTGATGATGAACAGTTGCCTGAAACTGAGAGTGAATCAGATGATTCTACATACCTATCAAATGAAAAAATGACTGAATATCATTCACCAGTTTGCCTTTCCCGGAGAACAGCAGACAGTGATAATCTCCCTGGGCATGATACTGAAAACACTTCAGGTCAAGTAACCAAGACTCACGTATCTGACGAAGATGACCTTCTGTTGTCTCAATATTTGCATTCTCGCAAGAATGGACTCAATAGGCAAAAAGTTCCTCAGGAAATGCAAGGCAAAAATAAATGTCAGAATCCAAGCAGCCTTGAAGCAAATAATAGATCTCAGAAGAAAGTCAACAATGATCTTCTTCCGAAGGTTGATACTAATAAACAATCAGTTAGATGCAAACGGCCCCGTATAATTATATCTAGTGATGAATCAAGTGATAATTCTGAAGAGAGTCATGTCAATCTACATATGGAGAAAGAAAAAGATTCAAAGAACTCCAGTTTGGAGCTTCCAGATAACATGTCTGCATATTCTTCTGAAAGGATAATAACAAAGGTAACTTTTATCCTTTTTTATGCTTATGAGAGCTTCATGTTTTTCTGTGTCAGATCAAGCTTATAGTGGATAATCAGAGATTATGGGCAAGTATTAAACAATTAAATGGTTAGAGTATCTTGCAATTTACCAAACTATAATGAAATGGTCAACTTTGTTAATTGGGTGTGATTGCATTATAGCTTGGGGGAGAGTTGGAGAGGAGTAGAAACATCTAAATTTTATCCATAAATGCATTACAGGAACTTATAATCAAATAGTAGCATCTCTAGTACTTTAAGGGGTTACTTAAAATAACTATCTAGATAGTTTTGAATATGGACATGGAAATAAATTTCACAGGGGAAGTCATGTAATTATCATAATGCAATGGGAACAGTTAATAGCCACAGCAAAATATCAAAGGAATCATGATCAATGCCAATTTAAGGTTTTGTTTTGTACTTTGCAAGTGTGAGGTGTAGTCATGTTATTGTTTGTTAGAATTTGAAATATTGTCAAGAATATCTTGAACTTCAGTTTACAATAGTTCAGAAAAAACTTGCATTCTGAGGTTACTCTTACTATTTCAGAGGGTTTAGTACACATGCTCATTGTTTATCATTGTAAAAATTAAATTTATATTGCAAAAATGCCTTTAACTTAGTTCATTATAGGCCAGAGAAACACATGTTTCTCCTCATGTGCTGGAACAGACTTCAGCTGATTGTAATTCTGGACACAGTAAGGGAGTAACAGAACAATCAACGTCTGTCCAGAATGGAGTTACCCTTTTCACTGGGCCAGTGCCAACACGAAGTTCAGATGTATGATTGCTCTGTTGTATTTACACTTTGTCTATCTTCTATGGAAGTTAGGAGTTTTTATGCTGTTAAAAATGCACTTTGTACTTCTGTTTTGAATTCTTTGGAAATTGACATACTACTGTAGTCTGTATTATCGAAGATTGAACTGCACTAAACTAAAAATCATTCAATATGTAGAGTTTTATTTCAGTTAGGATTGGCGAAAGCATCATTACAGTGGATGTAAGTGGAGCACATCAGTATGATCTAAAAACGGTTGGCTGGCTGAAGTTAGAGGTTGTACAACAATATTGTCTACAAGTTTATAGCAACAATAAATCTTTAGGTAATTTATGTATATCAGTTATCTCTGAAGTTTGATGGAATAGATGCATGCCTTACTGCTTTATTTATTTTGAAGAGGTTAATTGTGACAATTCTAGTAAATTGTGCTTTTATTAGGTTTGAAGCCTGTTGTGCAAGAACTAGTATACAATGGTAACATTCACAAGTCAGAGGAGTTGGTGAAAGACCTTGTAGCCAGGCTTGGTCCCGGAGATACGATTGATGCTGTCATTAATGGTATTTTCTTAATGATTTTAGTTATAGTGATCTTTGAAATTCCTGGCAAGTAATTTGCATGTTTTGAAATTAGGATTCCAGTATTGGGAGCCTTAAGTTGTCGGAGAACCCTGGTGGTTCTCTGATTCAAACCCTAATTGTCTTTTTGAAAGTTTTTGCAAGTTTTTGGTTTTTTTGTATTTTTTGAGGTTTTTCCAGACAAAATGATATATTGCGATTTTTCTAGAAATATTAAATAAATTCATAGAAATTCAAATATGCATAGAAATTGATGGAAAATGTTCAGAATGCAAGGCGTTTCATTAAAATTAATTCTCCTGAACTTTGCAATACACAAAAGCTGAACAAGAATCAAATACAATGATTTTTATTGGAAACCTGGATGGCGGCTGCTGTAGGTGATGATGGTACGGCCAGAAAAATATAAGAATCTCCTCCAGCTCGAATCTCAATGTAAATGACACAGAATACCAAGCGCCCCAATGTGGAATCACCAAATAACAGAGGATGAAGGCGTTTCCTCAGAAGATTGACAAGTACGGCCTGAAAGTACAGATGTACGGACTGTCTGCAGCAATAATAAATAATGTACGGCCTTTGGAAATTGTGCCCAATCTCAAATGAATGTCCTCTGAAAAGTGCGCCTTGACTGCTAGATGAAGTTCTCTGTGATTCTCTGATAAAATAACTCAATAATCTCGAAACTGTGATCTCTGGATGAAATCACCAAGTGCCAGCTTCAACTGATATTTCACAGCCTCAGTCTGCCTGATTCCTGAAGAGTTTTCGTTCTCCAGAAACGATCGTCTGCCAGAAACCCTAGGGTTTGCAAACTCCAAAGCTCAGATGCTCAGAAGACAAAATTGAATAATAAACAAGATAGTTCGATTTTGCCTGTGAAGAGTAATATATTCTCTCTTGAAAAGTTCGACCTAATTCTTCATTAAAATAATCATTTAAATAAATGATTTAATTTTCACTTTTGAACTTAGGAAAAATGATTAAATAATTGGCGTCCACTTTTAATGAGCATTAAATACTCATTAAGTCACATTATAATAATATATTATAAAGTATAATTAAATACTTTATAATTGAGCCAATTAATTAAATACTTTAATATTTCAATAAAGTGACTTTATAATAAAGTCAAATTATTAAATATTTAATAACCCATTAATTACTCCTTATTTCTCCGTCAAATCAACCATCTGCTGAACTGGGTCGAATCTGAGCTGATAAAGTGCACCAGGTGCCCTGCCCGAAATAGCAGCTTCTGCCTGACCTAACTTTCTAAAAATAGAAAGTTCTCTGAAAAGACTCTCTGGAAGATTCTGCGAAGGCCCAAACTGACACACTGCAAACTTGGAGCTAACCAACACTGAGCAACTGCCAAAAAGGATCCTCTGAACACTCCTGTCAGCCTACGAGGATCAAATGATAGGCTAACCTCGTCACCAATTTGTCTTGCGACTAGGATGGGGACATGACAAGTTGTTATGTTAGGGAATAGTTTAACATATAGATAATACCATCATCTTTCTATGGGAAGCTTCTGTTGTAGCAAAATGTTTTGGTACTGGTTGAATGCACAATTAATTAACTTTTTTAATTAGAATTCTAATATGTGGGATTTGACCTTTGTGCATTTTTAGCTATCTCAAGTGACCTCCATGAGTAGTCATTACATTAATGATTTTTTACTAATGTATGTTTGTAACAATTACAGGCAATGGAACCCAATTAGCACACATGCAGCTCTAAGAATTTGTTAATAGGAGGGAGGAAATGATGAATTTGATCTACTGCTTTAGGCTTTTTATGCTCTAGCCCCTTTTACCATTGGCAAGATTCTGGAGCATGTAATACCTTACAAGTCACTGTGATTTGACAATTCTCAACCCAAGTACAATTTAATCATTCATATGAATAACCCAAGTACAATTTAATGATTCAATGTTTTATATTCATTCAAAATTTTATTTTTTATGGGATTTCACCCATATATGTTTTTTAGTCATCTCAAAATGACCTCCACAAGTAGTCATTACTCTAATGAAAATTTTGTTCACATATTTTGTTAATTTTTTTTAAACTTATAGGGCAAGGGGACCCACTTAGCACACAACCACCTATAAGCATTTGTTAGTAGGGGGAAGGAAGGGAAAATTTAATCTACTGCTTTGGCTTGTTCATCCTCTAGCTTCTTTCCCCATTGGAATAGCTTTTGGAGCATATAATGCTCTATTATGTCATCTTTATCTCACAACTCTCATCAATGTAGGACTAATCCAAGCACAATTCAATGATGCGTTTATGTTAATAAGTGAAGACTTCCATGGGCATTTTTAATTAGGTTTTTTTTTTTTTTTCTGGATTTGACCCATTGTGTATTTTAGAGTGTTTCTCCAAGTTTCTTGGACAAGGGAGGTAGGGATTGGGTTACAATTTTGAGAATAGAAAAATGTTTACCAAATTTTGGAGACAGCATGGTTGGGTTGTCAATGCCAAGGGTTATTGGGGGACAACTATCAAAATAAATAAAGAAACCAAAAGCAACTGAAATTTTAAAAAGTAAATGCAATGTGCTAAATTTGTATTTGCAATCCTCCCCTTGATATCTTTTTAGGGATTTTTAGCATAATTTTCCTTAAAAAGGTACTTTTTTCAAATAATGTTTATGCATTAAATGGAGCAGGTTATCCAATCTTGAAAAGGGGACATCCTCTCCAAGTACCCAAGTCCATTGGACACCCAACATATTGGGGATGTCTCCTAGACTCTTGAAGACATATCCCCGTAGAGCACTAGTTTTTATTCATGTTGATCTGAAAATTATTGGGTACATATTCATAGTTAGAAGGTTGACAACCATGCTATGTGGGATTCTTGAGGTAAAGTTAGATAGAAAAGAGGTAAGGAAGTGGATGCAATGTTTGTAGGTGACAGTTTTGGTCATTGGCCAACTAGTGCAATGTGTTTTCTGCTTACAAACTTGTCACCATGGGGACATTGTACAATTTACAAGTTCATTAGTGGAAGAATTTGTCCCATATACAAAAAAAAAGAAAGAAAAGAATTAAAGATTCATTTGGAAAGTTGAAGTGGTTTGTAACGACCTAACTTGTATGTAAAATAAGATTTCCATAATTTACATCCTACAAGTAAGTAAACGTGTTAACATGACATTGTAATAAAATTTTTCCTTTTCTTCATTGATAATATATGAACAAGATGCCATTTCAAATTACAATAAAGATTCCATTCCATTATAATAACTTCACAAGTACATCAAACACGAATACATACCTTAACTAACATAGCTCCAATGAGCTTTAGAAAAAATAGTAGTAAGACGGTCCAAGATCTTCCCTTTCAAATCTTGGTTCTTTAGTAGCCTTCAATGGAGGAGAAGCATCACTCAGGCGCTTTTCCACCAACCACAGACTTATAATGCGGTCCCCCGCACATCTATCATTCGATAGATGGCCCTCCTTTCGAATGAAGAGATTGGTTGGGTAACCGATATTGTAAACCAATTGAGCATAGTGCTATGTCCTACACAACTAGAACCTTGCTATTTCACAATCTCAAACTAGTACAAAGGATCACGATGAACTGACAGTGTAGTCTCATGCATCACACAGTCTAAGTGGATGATGTACCTTGCACTACTTTGGCCAAAGTGTTCTCATTCAGTACTTCAAATGAAGGTCATCTATCATAAACACTACTTAGGGCCGATTTGACTTAAGGCTATCTTACTCTACGCATAGGTGTGGTCCTTCACTGGATAGCATATCATCCCAGACTAACCTACAACACACTAACTGCTTAGAAATGAATCAGCATAATCAAGTAATTCTCATAATCCCTCATATACTGGAAATCATTATCTTAGGAGTAACTCAAGCTTATCTCAGTTAACCTAATAACTTAAGCTGGTAGAATTTACTTGACTCCTGTCCTCATCTCGGTCCTAGTATATAGCTACTGTTACAAACAATACTCTCCTTATATGGAGATCATACAGTTAATGCAAACACAACAAATATGCATCTTTAATCCCTTAAACATTTATCCTCCTAGGTGCAAACAAATATACAGTTCATAGAACAACTCACTTTCTATACATAACAAAAGTACGGTTCATAAGGCAATGCCCTATCTTCGCATAGACATCAATTACATTTTCCCGAAATATATAAAGAATGACTATTGAAGATAATAGTAGAAGAATATCCCATGCCTGTGAACGCTTTTCCCAAAAGATGACAAAGTTGCTACCTCCGTTCTTATTCCAGCTCCTCAAAGATTGATGATTTTCCCTCTTTCCTCTCAGTTTTCCTCACAAGAAAATAGCAGATCCCTTGGGTAGAATCTGCCCTCTCAAAGATGAAGAATACAGTAATTGAATTGCTTCAATGAATTTCAGTATTCACATACAGAAAATAACTCTCAGTCTCAGGTAATTAACTCAGAAATTGCTTTCACAGTGCTAAACTCAGAAATGGCTTCCACAATGCTAAACTCAGAAATGGCTATTTAGTTGGTAATGTCTCAGCCGAATTGAAGAATTAAACTCAAATTATGAGAAGTTGATAACTCTCAGCTCTCGGAGATAAGATTGCTCTCAAAAATACTTAAACTCAGGAAAACCAGAGAAATGGCGGCAGAGATAAATATGTAATCACAAGTGAAGAAAATGATCAAGAAAATAACCCTGCGAATGAGAGAAATTGAGCTCCTATTTATAGAGAGCTTCTACTCAAAGAATCCTACAAATTTGGCATGAGAATCAACATCTCTGTGTGTTGATTATTTCAAACTTGAAGGTGTCAGCAAATTAAACTCATACTCAGCATTTAATGATGAATTGACCTCCATCTTTTGACAACAAAATGTAGACTAATCCAAATGCACATGGTGGAAATTACAGATCAACACCTACAGGAATAATCTTCTAGAAATGGCGCCAGTCTCATCTAATGGCGGATTTGAGAAATGGTCAATGTTTAAAATTCATATATCTTGCCTCTGCGTTGGATTTGTTTAGAGATTCGACTAGGTCAAAGCATTTTAAGTGTCTTACAGTTGTATCCTCTCAGCGTATGCCCTGCCAGGTGACGCGCGATGCCACAGTGCCGTGTTTGCTAGGTGCGACTTCCTCCAACACCATTTCCCGTGAATAAATCAAATATTTCATTTAAACTATAGTTTGTGGCGCACAAGATAATTCGTATTTTTCAATAGTTCAAAAATGATATCGATTGATATAAAGCATTGATATAATTTCAATTGATTTTAAATCGGTTCCCATAGTTCAATGTTTGATATTTCATGAATTGATTTATTCATTGATTTACATAGTTCAAAATAAAGTCTTCATAATAGACTTAACTATGCAATATATCGATTCCCAAGTTCACCCAATATATTTTAATTTTATATATATATATTTATTATAGTTTTATTTACTTTACCATATATATATATATATGTTTTGGTAAGACTATAATATACATTTATATTTATATAATATTAAATATATATATATATATTTACATATATAAATATATATATATTTACATATATAAATATATATATATATACATATTTATTTCTTGAATACATATATTGTGAGCTAGTCAACATACTTTCAATATATATATCTATGTATATGTGTATATGTAAACTCCAAGGCAATAATAATAATAATATTATTAACATCCCCAATGATACAAATACCAAGACAAACATCACTCATAAATGCATACAAAAGTAGACGAGACTCCTAACGCTAACATACAAGCTATGGATGGCTTACCTATAACCCAACACAACTGACTCAGTTCACTCAATCTACGATGAAGTGTGGTATGCTTAGATAGTTTATTTTACCGGTTACCCGACCAAGCTCCTCTCCCGAGTGATACTTCCCCTCTGCTTGGAGGAATGGTTCATATACCTGCATCCATTGACATAAACTCACGACAGTCAAATATTCACAACATTAGCGGTACACATAAACAACACATGTTAGAATACATAATTCCATATCATTATAATGCAATACTTCACCATGGATAACGTCAATTGAAGCAACATCAAATGAGATAAATTTCATATTGAAAACAAGGTACAAGCATTATTAATTCATGTCGAGCATTCACATTACAATCACATTTACCCCATCTAGTAATAGTAAATAGTGACCTCACAATTTGGGATGTAACATGGGTCCTTTTATCTCTTTGCATTGAAGAATTCCATTTCCTCTTGGTTGACTCATGTACTCATCCTATATTGTAAGTTTGTCCATTTGGGTATGTACTAGCTAATTTTGTTTTCTTGAATGGATTTCTTGCATTTTTTGGAAGGCAAGGAAGGATTAGATAGATATAATTGTTTTGAGAAGTTTCATTCTAGTCATGCTAATCTTAGGGTTATTGGCAATTAAAGGTAAAAGTTGATTGCCATGTTTCCTGAGGATTGTGTATTTGTATTTAACCAAATTGTAGTTCACTTATCTCATCAGGAATATCATTTATATTGTTATCACAAGAATAAGAGACGAAGGCACATGACTTAGACTAGATGGAAATTTAGTAAGTCAAGGATATTTTCTCATTTGTAGTCGAAGGAGCATTCTGATCTATAGCCACTCTATTAAATTATTTGGTCCTTACCCAACAGAACTTGGTAGAACCTATAAGAATGACCATGACACCATGGACTTAGAGTTATTATAGTTAGTTGCGGTGAACATTTAAATTGCTCTTGTTTTAAAGAAGGGGTTCAAAACTTCAAATACCGGTTGAAAAAGTTTGTTACAATAATGTAGGCTTCCGTCAACCATGAACATGAAAATGGCGTGGACAGTGGAAATGCTAAGGAATCACCTATATTTTAGTTTAGGACTTCAAAAGGCATGGAGCATTGTTACCATATGAGGTCGATGCAATGAGAATGCATGAAATGAGAAATTTAAGAGAGAAGAAGTTCGGTAGAATCATTTTTACTCTCCTACTTGAAGGCAATTTTGTAGAGGTGAATGCCAAAAAGAATCTATTAGGAAGAATATAGAGTGGGTAAGCATGTTTTATAAAAATGTACTACCAAGTTGTTGAGCAATATGGGAGAAATCAATGTTACTCATAAAGAGTAATGTTAAAAATGTAGATATAATTTTTTCGATTTTTTACCAACTCTAGTGTTTAGGCATTTCGTCAAACAGTTAGCTCTATATTACTCTGCTGCTTTAATTGTTTATTGAGATTGTTTCCACAAGAGTAAATAATGCTTGTATGAACAATTTCCTCAATATATATAAATTTCCAGCTAGTGCAAGATGATAAAGTGAGGACTGGCAACATTCATATACACATTTCCAGATGCTAAGATTACACTAATGAATTAAATGTCAGCACTGGAGTTTTCAATTGTGATCAAGACTTTGACAAAGTAAATAGATAATAATAATTCTTGACCTTGAATAATGGGCTACACAAAGTCGGGAACAAAAACAAAGACTTCAAGATTTATGAATTAAAGCTTCCTTCCAGTTTGTAATACTTCCTCAAAGTCACACAACAAAGAATATAGACAAATGCCTTGATTCTCTGTCCTTTGTTCACTGAACTTGCACTGTATACTTAATTCATCATCGGCTCTTGCCTCTGCCATGGTCTCTTGAAAACTACGATGTCTTCTGGGAATGGATGTCTCAGGAAATATTTATTTTGTTGCCCGATTATCAGTGAACTCTATTCTTTCTTCTATAAGTTGCTGACCAAGGATATGAGTTGACAATTCTTTACGTTCACGAAAATAGCTCGATAGCATCACAAAACTTGGCTTCCCATACACTGATTATTACAAGTTGGCGGAAACTTACTCCACGGACCCAACTGCTTATAAAGAGGACTCCTTTAATTATTTGCGTCTCACATATCCTGGTGGCAATGATGTTTCTTTTTTTTCTGTCTAGCGACTATTCCAGCTCCCACGTCATCAATATTATTGCCACAACTTTATTCTGAATGATAAGTCTCCAAGTTTCTGTTGGCGTTTAAATTCGCACCTCTAGAATGCGGATTTGAAACTGATAGCTATGCACAGATAAACTGCTCTTCAAATTAGGAGGGGGAGCTCCCTCTTGCTGATGGTATGAAATAAAGTAAATTAAAACTAATTCGCCTATCTTTTTTATTTCAGCTAGAGCGCAAGGTTTATAAAACACAAACGTCGCAGCTAAGATTTTCTGATTAAGAACTTCAACTACGACTAACTTAAGCTAAAGACGTTTCTAACTTCTCAAGTAATACGCAAAGCAAGAGAATTAGAAATGAAGAAGGTTGATTCTCTGACAAGGCTTAAGAGAACTCTTTCTCAACATACATCTACACACTTCAATGTAGGCTGAAATTAAGATCACAAAAGCATAACACAATAAACGGAAATCTGAGACGTTATACCAAGGCAAAGGAGGCTCATGATTTTATTTCTCAAACTTCTGGAACGAAGATTACACTAAACACATGCATGGAACAAGAACTTGCAGCTAAAGAGGCTTGCAAACTTGTTCTTACACAAAAGGGACAACGATTACAACAACTACTTGTTGGCTAAAAGAGACTCAACAATTCGCTATCATAAACACAATTGAACAACACTGAATAACAATAGAAGGCACTTAGGCTTAGCGTTTTGTTATCACTAGCATGGTTCGAACTGACATTGAATAGCAACTTGCTGCATTACAGGCTCGCAATTTGCTATCACAATAACCGTTAAAGAAAACTAATGAGCAAAGGCTCTTATTTATAGGCAAGCAAAAGAGTAGGGAACCCTAAAATCTCCTTTTTTTACAATCTAGGGCTTGCTCAACAAGCAAGCTTTATTTCTAAATCTAGAAAGAAGATAACATCTAACACCTAAGAAAGCAGAAAAAGCAGGAAACGCCAACTATTACATTTATCTTCTTTCTCTTCTTCAAAGAATGGATAAGAATTGTTCCAAGAATAGAAAGAAAATGGAAAGAAAGCTTCTAGATGAAAGCTGCTTTAAATCTCAATGACATCTGCAAAAAAGCAGGAAATTGTGTTCTGATCAGGTGCAATATTCTAATTCTCCAAGATCTCTTCGCCTTCTGTGTTCAAACTTAGAGAATCTTTCACTTCTTCAGCTACTTTATGAGTTTTGTTCTTGAAAAACATTGCTGCCAAAAAAGATGACTCACTAATTGATAACTTGGCGGCTCTGCAACTTTATGCTTCTGACACTTCTCTTGATTTCCAACAGAAGAGCATTGCACAACTCTTTTCTGATACCTTTTCCTTTTTTACATATCACATCTTTTCACGTTCTTTAGCTAAGATGATGAAGTTTTGATATAGTGCTGATTTGGTCTTAAACTCGAGGGGAGTGTACTCCATATTGAAAACCTTGAAGAATGACTATAAACTCGCCTATGTTTAGACAAGTTTTGAGCAACTTTCTATTTTTAGAATGCTGGTTTTTCTTCTTCAAATGGACAAATTTTTGAAATTTTTTTTGAGATATGGGTTTTGCTCAGAATTTCATTGTAAGACAACCCAGATCGTCCATTTTTGAAAATTTTGAATTTAGACTGAAAAAGCAGCAAACCCTAATTTCTTCAATTTTTCATGAAAAAAGCTGGCACCTGGGTTTTGTTCATAATGCAATTAGAAATGGACCCAGTTGATCAGATTTGAAAAACACTGAGGGCTGATCGAAAAAACAGCCAACCCTAGAATTTGAAATTTTTCTTGAAAAAGTTGTGATATGGGTTTTCTTTAGAAGACTGTTTTGAGAGGACCCAGATGATCAAAATTTGCAAACCCTGAAGATTTCATTGACATGCAAGAAAAAAGCAGTTGCTGCAACTTGATAAATTTCCTCAAAAATTCTTCAGAAGAATGAGATGAAGAGACCTAGATGGCTGAAAATTAAAATCTTTGACCTTCTTCAAAAATTTGATCTTCTGGATGAAAAAGCATGAAAAAGCAAGGTCTTATGTTGCTAGTTTGAAAATTATTCTTGAAAATCAGCAACCTTGAGCTCTTGAATCTTGAATTAAAACTTCAAATCTGCTGCTCTACTCTTCTCCTTTGGACGCCACCTACAATAATGATGAAAATTGCATTGAAGAGATGACTTAAATAGATTTAGGGTTTGAAATAGCTTTGCTTTCTTTTGCTTTAATCCTCCAAACCCTAAAATCAGCTTGTTCAATGAACTTGGACATTCTCTTCATCTTGTAATTTTTGAAACTTTGAAAATTTTGGCTAAGGCATGACAAGTTGGGCGCCCTTCTTGGCTAGGGGCGCCAACTTCTTCTAGACTTAACCAATTTTTGGAGTTTTTCAACTTTTCTCAATTTTGAACCATTTTTTGGCCTTCGATTTTTGGCTTCCAGGTTGATCGGATGGACGAGTTGGATGATTCATCGCGAAGCTTGACTGATTCTGAGAAGATTTCCCTGGAGGCACTTCTGGCTAAAAATTTCGTTTTGACCTTCAAATTCATGGGAGCCTATTTCCTCCAGGGGCTCTGAACCTTCACAGTGTTAGCCATTTTTGCATGATTTTCAAGTTCTTCATTTCCCTTTGATCTTCTAATGAAATCTTAATTTTGGGAGCTACACTAATCAGATTGATTGACCATCAGTTCTGTTGGATAACTTGGTTGAATCTAATGAGGTGATCTTAGGCGCTGCATTGGCAAATTCTATCATTTAGAGCTTCAAAACCTTGGGCGCCCTTTCTCTCCAGGGGCGCCCACCTTTACCAGACTTAGAAACTTTTCTATTTCTTCAGCAATTCCTCTTCTATAGATGATCTTGTCAGATCTGAAGACCCGGGCGTCATATTGATTGATGGTTGGGCTCGTTATGAAGCTGAGGAGATTCTGAGAGGGGTCTTCTGGGGATCTCTTTGCCAAAAAGTTGAATTTGAGGCACCAAAAGGTTGGGCGCCCTTGGAAAGCTGGGGTGCCCAACTTTACCAGAGTTAGCCATTTTTCTATATTTTCTTCTTGCTTTTAACTTTGGCTCTTGTTAGACCCTCTTTTCCGCTTGCTGCATCTGGTGACTGCCATCTCTGATTGACGTGCTAGTGATCTCATTGGAAAGCATGATCAATTCTGAGGAAGTCATCTTGGAGGCTTCACTAGCAAAATCATCCATTTGGGCCTTCGAAATCATTGGAGCCTTTCTCTTCCAGGGGCTCCCATTTGCTCCAGACTTAGAATATTTTTATTTGATTTTATCTTCAAATTTGAACCTTCATCCTGTACCTTCAACTTTGATCTGGATTTGCCGGAGAACAAATCAGATGCTCTGATGAAGACGCCCGTTGCGAAGCTGACTGAATTCTGAAAAGGTTGATCCTATCTGCAAACCCTATCTGTTGAGTTAAGCCCCTCAAAAAGCTAGGCGCCCCTGGGCACCTGGGGCACTGAAAGTTCCAATACTTAGAATATTTCTTGACATTTTCATGATTTTCATTCTGTCTTCTGATTGAAACTCCTCTGTTTGATCTCGAATCCCGGACTACTGGATGATCTGATAACTGCACTGCCAGACTCGCTGCGGAGCTGGGAGGATTCTAAATAACTTTGACTGAGAGCTCAAACCCTAATTCCATCATCTGGTGCCCTAAAAAGATGGGCGCCTATCTTCTCCTGGGGCGCCCATGGCTAGCAGACTTAGTCAAATTTCCGCAAATTTCAACTTCCTTCTTCATTCAACGTGCATGTTCATTACTTCACCTTCTGTTCAGCGCTTGAGTGTTGAATTTGACGGCTGGCAGTTGACTCTCCTCCATTGATGACTTTGGAGCTCCTGAAATGCTTATGAAAAAGCAAAATAGACCCACTAGGGCAAAACTGATCTTTTTGAGATTTTGACTGCACCAGCCTAATATGGAAGTATTTTGAGCCAATCAAAATCAGTTTGGACCTTGACGGACAAACTTTCTATTTTTAGAAAGTTTTGCCTGTATCCGTTTCGAAAGAAACCCAAAAAAACCCAAAAAAAAGTTATTATTTTTAGAAAATTTCCTAAAAGTAGGGATGGCGAGATCTGGGTTTTGGAGATTAGATGCATTTCTGAGGCGGACAAGATTGTCAAACTATGGAAATTTTGAGTTTTACCCCTCATGCAAGACATGTACACCCAAGTACGGCCTTTTTGACAAATTTAACAAGACTTTTACTCATTTCTTCAAAATGTCTAAGTATAGCAAAAATTTTAATTTTGGGGTACAACAGTCTCGAACATCCAACTCTTGAGTATTTAATTCTTGAATAGAAACGACTTAAGAGGATGTAACGACTCCTTGATACAGGTGGCGGTCTTCTTAATGTGATATGGCATGGCAAATGAATGAAAGAAACGATAGAATAAGAATATGAAGTGGCTCCAAAGAAATTAAAGAAATCCCGGAAGTATTCATTGACTCCTTTGATATCTTATTCAAAAGCTTAATCTCTTTGAATTCGACTCCTTCAACTCATGAATATGCTTATCTCATACCTTTTCAAAGTGTAGTGAGCGAGAGCTCAACTTCTTTAGATAATGATTTCACTTGGTTTGTAGGTCTGATTTGTGTTTGGTGTTTGTTTATTTTTGTGTTTTTCGTGCTTTGATGTTTGATGCCAATGATACACATGAATTTAACAAGCATATGCATGTAATAGAAACTCAAAATAAACCAAACTACTTATGAAAGTTCGAACAAGACTCAAATGGTAGTCAAGAAGCATTCTTCATGATATAAGAGCTTACATGGAATAGACGACTTGCATCAAGTTTGAACAAAATACATCATATGAATTAATTTAACTTACAGCCAAACATCACTGTGAATAGTGACGTGCTACAGTACCCGCCCCTAGTAAAATGCTCATACAAACTAACTTACGAACTTCTCCCACCAAATAACGGATTAGAAGTCTTCCAATAGCAAGGGTGCCCCCTTTGGATGTGAAAGCAGCCACTAAAGAGAGGCGTTTTTCTTTCTTTTTGCTGTCATAAACCCTCAAACAAGGCGGCTGGCTGTAGATGCTTAAAAACAGCTCCAAAGTCTTCAAAAATGCAAGCAACTCCTTCTAGATGGCAAATGGAGACTCTAGCAGCAAACCCCTTTCCAAAGGATGACTTCAACAACTTGTAATCAGCAAAATAAAGCTCCAAATGGATCAACAAGAAACTAACCAGCAACTTTAGGGTGGTATTTCACACCGTCAAGAAGCCAAAATTCGAAGAACAAAGTCCAATCCAGGCTTTCCCACTGCTGAAATCAAGAAACCCTAGTTTCTCTCTTCCACAACTCCACACTTCCAAGTTTCATTCAACAAAATAACTCTATGCATGAAGAGGTCGAACTTTCTCTTGCTCTTTTATAATTTCACTTTGAAAACACTATTCATTAAAATGGCACTATTCACTTAAGTTATGTTCTTTTTTTCACTTTATCAATGAATAGTAACTGAAAAATATAAAGTGACCCCTTTAAATAATAGACACATGGTCCCTAAGCCAGAGAAGGTGAAATAAAAGGTGGAGATCATAATTTTAAGCACAATTATCACGCCAAATGCACAAATTCACCTTGTCACCATACTCCAGATATCAATACTGCAAATTCACGATCAGGTGCCCATTCAAGTGACCCTCTATACAGAACCATTAGCCTATGAGGGTTGATGTTATAGGCTAATCCACCATATCTGATGCTCGTGAAAGAATGGGGACATTACAGTCCGCCCTCCCTGAAATTGCTTGTCCCCAAGCAATCTTTACTACAAAGAAACTTCACTCCTCGGAAGGCCCAAAAGAAGAAATGTGAAATGTCCCATGCATCGCTAACTAACTCCAAAAGTGTCAGCATAAACACAACTGCACACAATATTCCTGGATCCCAAACCTAGGATGGAAGTCTTCCATGTCTGATAACCCCAACTTCCTCTACGCAAATTTGATCACAACTTCACCATGCTAAAAATGGTGAAGCAACCTGTCAAAACCCATCCAAACTGCAGTGATAGACACGTCACCACCTAGATCCCAATACAACCTGAACTCCCATTTGTCTATCATGAAGAGATAGAAATGTCTGGAAACTTCTGCAACACAATATCTCTCTACAGTCTCTCCAAAACACCCATGGAAGTGATGACTGATCAAACCATCATGTCCGCTGACACCGTAATCACCCTGTAACCATGTATTTGTATGAAATCCCTGTGACGTTAAAGTAGCAACCCTTGTCGGATACATGTCAACATGATGGACAATTGATTGTTGTCCCTGCAAGTAATCCCCTGCAAGCAACTGAGTCGGGTACGTGGAGCCTTTAGTCCCTTCTTCTAAAGGTTGTAACTCTGGACATAGTAATGAGTTACTCCCCTTGACTGCACCAAGAGAATCACCCTGCACACAAGAATTGTGCATTGAATACGAATCATGTACAGGTGGGTCAAAGGAAAAATTGTAAGCATTCCTCACCGTGTACACACTATTAAACTCCTCCATGAGCCCTGTTTGGAATCTCTATGCACTAGGATGATCCCAAACACTATGATTATCGCTCAACCCTAAACTAGTATCAGGAGTGTGATCAGATTCTAACTCGAAGAGTGGATTATCATAGATCAACCCACCATCAAACTCAAATAAGGGATTATTAACGAATTGTGCAATCCCTCCATGCCGATCTGGATCATCCGTCTCTGAGTCCCTGGAACAATACACTGAATTGTACTCCTGAATTGGCTCATCAAGCTGCCAATCATAATCAACTGTGTGGGATGAAATGATGAATTTTCTCCCAGGAGAGGGAAACAAATTGACATAAGTACCAATCTCCCAACTAGATGTTTCTCTGCATATCTCATGTGAAGTGGATGGAGTAGTGTCATGAGTTGACACATAACTCTCTAGTGAGTCAACTACCATGTCACAAGAGCTATCGATAATTTGTTCTGCAACACCTGTCATGGGACTAAACTCAGGGGAACCAGGTGCAACACATGGTTCTCCGCAACTCTCAACCAAGGCTCTCATCCCATCCATATCAACTACACTTGAAACTGTGATGGATGTAGTATCCACATCCTTGACCTGCTCACAACCACAATTTGTGGACATATGTTCTTCACCAACTGCTGCCATGGAAACCTGAACTGTATTGGAAGTTGGTGAAGACTGTGCCAAACTAGAGACCACAGTAAGCTCCTCCAACCGTGAGTGTGACTCCTGAAGGGCCAACTGAGCACTCTCCAATGAGTCCATAGTCACCTCGAGCTCATGAGTGAGCTTGTCAACCTCCTCCTCTTTCCCCTTTAGTGCATCGTAGCAAGTGCACCCCCACTCGAGAAGATAATCCCTATTGGCTAGTAATTGTAAGTAATTTTGTTTCATCATCCTAATGGCTTCTCGTAGGGCATGGAATTCTGCAAGGGAAAGAATACTATCACCATGCTCATCTGACATAGGAGTACCCCAACCATACATAGCTAACATCTATTGAGCAACATCAAAATGCTCTAATGTTGTAGCAATCATGTTATCATTGACCTTAAGTTGCCCAACCAAATGATGAGATCTTTGAAACTCAAGACTCCTATGCAAGTTCTCTGAAACAAATTTTGCACTGTGATATGAGGCCAAATCATCATCGCTCACTAACTGATAAGCAGCATCGGGTGTGCTATCAATGTCACCCACGATATCAACAAGGGTACTGCCGCTATGTACCCCATAGGATGGCTCAACAAATATTGTAGAGGCTGTTGTTTTGGAAATAGCTTTGCACACTTCTTCCAAAGCAACTACATGACTCACGATCCTAGGATTCATTACCCATAAATAAATTTTCCAATTGGTTTTCTACGGTTTGATAGGAAAAGTTAGGCTCACTGGGGCATGAATCTTCACCACAAATTGCATCGTTAGTACCCAAATCTTGAGTACCCACTTGTGTGAACTCTGTTGAAACCTCATCTCTCGGTGAAATCTCTATCCTCTCATGTTGATGCAAAGTTTCATCACTGCTGTCATAAAAGTTAGAGTTGTTATCAATGCTGATAATAACTTCTTGAGCGCTGTGAATATCATTCTGGAATTTCACCATACTATTTTCATGTTGTAAGATTTCCTTATCAACAACTTCATTTTCAACCTCATGCCCATCTGCAGACTGTAGGTAATTCTCTGTTGACTTATCACCTTTTAACCCAAACACATCAAAGAGACCTTTGGATACTACACCAAGTCTC